>JAYJLV010045564.1:0-21541 GCA_036873485.1 Torymus texanus
TATATATGTTCGTGTCTTTTTGCAGTTTTTGGTAGTGGCCCCATTAAATCTGTGGCCCCCACCTGCCACGGACGCTCTACGGTCCTGCGTCCCATGAGTCTGGCTGGAGCGCACTGCTCAACTTTGCATTGCTGGCAGAGTTGGCACTTACTAGTGTACTTGGCAACATCTAGGTTCATGTTTAACCAATAGTACTTGCACTTGACGTGCTCTAACGTTTTTTCGCGTCCTAAGTGGCCAGCGGTTGGAGCATCGTAACATTCCCTGAGTACTTCCATCCGCTTCTCTTTGGAAATAACGAGCTTCCATGCATCGTTATCGCCGAAAGTCTTGTCTACGACTTCATCAGGTGCGTATTTATACAGTCTCCCCCACCCCCCGCCAGTTTGAAGGTCTGCACCTGTTTCACAGTCAAGAGGTACCAATGATCGTTTGTCTCTTGCTCGAATTCTATCGCAGAGACAGCTGGTTCATCCTCTTCGAACATTCTAGAAAGGGCATCTGGCACATTATTGAATACTTCCTTTCTATGTTCGACTGTGAAGTTGTGGTTTTGTAACTCCAAAGCCCATCTGGCTAATCTGCCCGAGGGGTTTCGGAGATCACGGAGCCACTTCAAACTGCTATGGTCCGTTACCACATTGAAGTCGTAGTCTTCTATATACGGAACTTTTTAATTGCCCAAAGTTCACGTTCCGTCACGCTATAATTTCTTTCGGCTGCATTCAGAGTTCAACTCGCGAACTCTAGAACTCGTTCATCGCCGTCTATGATTTGATAAAGCACCGCTCCGATACCCGTGTCGCTTGCGTCAGTCTGCACCATGTACTGCGCGTTTTTCACAGGGCGGTGGAGGATCGGTGCTGAAGCTACCAGTGCTTTGAATTGTTGGAAGGCCTCCTCATGTGTCGCCGTCCACTCATATCTCCGATCTTTCTTCGTTAAGTCGGTTAGTGACTCGGCGACTGTGGAATAGTTTTTTAAAAATTTCCTATACCACGAGGCCATTCCTAGGAAGCGTCTTAGTTGTCGCAAATTTTTCGGCGCCGGGTACTTGACTATAGGCTTAATTTTCTCGGGGTCTGGGTTAAACCCTTCGCGGTTGGGCGCCAGTTGTAACGGGATAAAATCGGCAATTATTTCCAAGTATTGATACTTCTCGTTCCCTAATACTCGGTGCCGCGGGAGTCAATCTACTCTAACCTCCCGGGGATGCTGCTGCGAAATTCCATGTACAAATGTCGAGTTCGCGTTCGAACTCGACTTTTCCGTGTGTCGGAAGGAGATAACGTCTCACGCTATAAGAACGCGAGGCACGGCTACTCAGGATGATCGTCGTCTCGGTACGACAATCCCGCGGAGGTGGCAGTATCCGGGAGAAGGTTAGATGAAGGTTATGAAGTAAAGAATCACCTCAGTTATATAGAAAACAGTAACAAAGTATATTCTTTACATAAAAATACAATAAATAACCGTCGCGTTGCACGCAGACAAGAAGTTGTCGGATCCGCCACTCAAAAGAAAAGACGAGAACAAAATACAAAAGGGGGGACCAGTGAACCCAGCAATGGTCCAAATACTTACTTCGTTAGAAGTGCTGGTAATGTCAGGTGCTCGGGGCGTCACCATCGACGAGCGGTGCGGATGGAGTCGGGAAGCGTCCTTCCCCGTCGCGATGGTTGGTTATCCGTAGTCATCCGGAACACGACCGATGTCCGCTGGACGATAGACGATGCAGATTTCGGAAATCGCTTCAGTCGTGAAGCCTGCTTATCTCTCATATGCGCGGTTTGACGGCCAAGGAGAATCTGATTCAAAACTTTGCAACGGCGATCATCGCACTCTCTCCGCGCGCAGCTCGTGAATACATAGCTCGAGCGATGTAAACAACCGCTCGAGATGCACGAATTCGAAGGAATGAAAGCCAAACGAGTTCGATAGAATACGAAAAACCGAGATGCTTGTATTCTTCATAATTCATCCTCGAACCTCGTTATACCCCTCTCCCAGATGTTGCGTAGCGGGGGAGAAGCAACTCGATACCGAGGCTCTCGTTCAATTCGACTTTATGTCACCGACGGCGGTGATAAGTCTAGCGACAGCCCCGGATACGCGGTCGTGATCGCTTGCATCAACGCAGTGACCACGTGATCTATGTCGAGGGATCTCACGCACGCGCACGGCGGGTCGCTCTTCACCGTGATTCCGCTGAATTCCAACGGGGGTCGGGACTCGTCGACATTCACTTGATGGACCGGAGACTGTTTGCTCTTTTGGCGTGTGTGCTCCAGTCGACGAACGCTTTCGCTCCTCTTCAGTTGGCTTGGCAGTGAGTCGTCTCGTCTTCTTCTTGTCCTCTTCGGATCCATTTGCCACTCTGGGCAGGCCCATTGGAGATGGTTCTGGGACTTGCACGTCTAGCATAATTTTACGACTGGACTGGACGGAGGAGAGAAGCTGGAGTCCGTTGCAGTCCTTGACGATGCCTTTGACGAAAGGTTTCCTGGTGAGTATCGGTGTGGTTTCGACGTCGTGGTCGTCTTTATTTGACCGTCGTCGATTGCACCGATACGAAACCTTCGTCCAAGGATTCGAATTGGGATCCGTTGTCCTCTTTGGTACGCTGACGATAACACCCTCTTGGCTCGATAAGCTAAGCGCTGATGAGGTAGGCAAGTCTGCCGCCGAATCGGCCTTCGCCGGTTTTCGATTCAGCGTACCTGCTGGCTTTGGGTTTCGGGTCGGATTTCTCCTCTCCTGAACCCATTTAACCTGTCGGGGCTACTGTTGGGCAGAGCGCTGGCATGCGTCTCTTTGACTCTTCAGCTTAGGCGCTGCTATACTCTGAAGTGCCGACACTTGCGCTCGTAGCTTGTGCAGCTCGTCGTGCAGCCGCCGCACTTCCTCGCTAAGGCGCCTAAACTTCTTCTCTTCTGTTTTGCGCGTTCGACTACATCTGCATTCGCAAAATCGCTCATTTGGAGTTTGCGTTGACACGTCGAATTGCAAAGTGATCGGCGCCTTCTTCACCGTTTGCGCAGTCACCAGATTTTCAGGATATTACTTGTTTCTCCTTGGAGGGCTTGTTTGTTTCTCGTGAGCCGGGAGAATTTAATACGGTCGTCCGGTATCGATGTCTTCGATAAGCGACTTGTATCGGACATCTCGGACAGGGGTAAGCTTGGAGAATCTCCCCTCCCCCAGGCTGTATTTGCTCCCTCCTCGTGAGCTTGGAAGTATTCAGCACAACCGTTCGATGCCCTCAGGCAGTCTGTATACGACAAGCGACGTGAAGTATCAGACGTCTCGAACGGGGGAAAGCTTGGAGGATCTCCCCTCCCCCAGGCTGTGCTTACTCCAACGTCGGTGTCATTGAGGGATGGTCTGCGTATTGTCTCCAGAGCGATTGTTGTACAGCTGTCCGAGAACCAAGTACTGTCTCCATTCCCCGAGCGACTCGCGTTCTGGGATTCTTCGGACGGGGACGAGAACGGAGAATCTCCCCTTCCCCAAGCTGTACTGCATCCTGGTTGCACTCGCATACTTGGATTCTGTCCTTCCTCTTGTGTTGTTGGAACCCATAATACCCTATGGGACTCCCTCTCTATTCCGGAAGGACTATCTGTTCCTTGGTCCACCTTTTGGCAAATCAGTGCCTTTATGGTCTTGCGCAAATTTTTATCGACTGCGTTGTTCGACAATAATTGTTCGAACAGGCTCAGAGTCTGGGGATCTGCATTGCGATCTACTTCTGGAGTTTCGCTTGCACTGAGTATCATCGAATAGATCGCTCAAATGCACTTCTACATGGATCTTGTATAAAGTGGGCTGGCGCGTATATACCTAGCAGCCATTGAGTGATTCGCCTAGAATCCCCTTCAAATGATCCGGTGCTCTTTAGATCTATAACAATATTCGCCTGAATCACGGCTTGACAGTCTAGCTTTAGATCTTCCCGCCAATACATCATCCTCTCGGCCAATTCTTCTGGGGTCGATGGATTCATCTTACAAAGCTAGACCGATTACAAAAATTAGGCGACGAATTGTGTGCGTATGCGCAACTAACTGCTGAGATTCTCTCTCGAATTGGCCATCTGTTACGCAAATTACAATGTTAGGATCCTAACTACCACACACAATTGTCCCAAGCCGCTCGAGAACGACGAATCTCGATGCAACTAGCAAGCGCAAGATCGTGGCCACTCCAATGAGATTTAAATTTCGTCACATATGTCGACGAAAACAACGGGCCAAGTATACACAATACTGCCCGAGCATAAACATAAACACTTACGAAAACATGTGTTTGAATGCGCGCCGCGGATCTTCTTCTCTGTTTGTTTACGTGCGGCACCTCGACTTGGCGAGTTTAAATGACTGCGCCGATCAGCTGTAACGGCTTATGGCCATTAGCCGTCTGCTGATTAGTCAGGTGTAATGATTCGCGCGCGGGAGAATTTGAAACGACCGCGATTTGAATCGGCCAGTTTCGAACGCACCGGCCGCTAACCTTCTCCTTAAACACAAAACGTTAGTGGCGCCAGTTGTAACGGGGTTTAAATTAGTATAAATGCCACCGAAGACTCGTGCCCTAGTACACGGTGCCGCGGGAGTCAATCTAACTCTGAACTCCCGGGGATGCACCTCCAGTAACTTCTGTTAGCAACGCAAAGTTCCTATGTACTCTGCTTTCTGTAATTGAAGTGGAACCGGCTATACTACCGCGCGCGCAAGGATAACGGGCGCGGCCGGCTAGTCAGATATGCAAACGATCGGCGGATCGTTTGCCCAAGGCGGCGGTAATCGAGAAAAGGACGGGATAGTACGAATAGGCGCGCGAATAAGTAACGCGACGAGTAAATAACAATCAACAAGTATATTAGAACAAATACTGGTTACATTCACGAAGGCGTAATACAAAGCGATGTTACTCGCGATTTGCGCGCGGACGTTGAGTTCAAATTTGCAACGGCCAAGTACCAGGCGAAGCTGCTAACGTCGCGAACGCGCGGTTAAATACGGCGGGTTGACACTTTCCCGTACGTACACACTACAGACGGGTTGCACGGGGCGACTCCGTGCAAGCCTTTTACAAAAAAAACCGCGAGATGAGAGCACAAAAACTCACCGAGATAGGCGAGGAAGTCGACGTCTCGATCTTCTCTATCTGTCGCTCTCGTGGGCTGCTCGCTTGCTTTCGCTGCTTGGGGCAGGCTCGCTCGCACCGGTCCTCCTGTGTTGGCTTAACGCCGCGCGGTCTTCTCTCTTTCTCTCTCTCTCTCTCTCTCTCTCTCTAACGTACGGAGTGAGGGCGCTTCCACCGCATACACACTCACACGGTAACCCACGGACACGTACCGACAAAAATACAGAGGAGAGTCAGAGCGCGCACAGAATACATCTATCTTCGATACTCGCGCAAAGTAAGATGGCTACTCTGACTTGCCAAATTGAAGGCAGCTTCGCGGTATCGTGACGGTCCAGTTACGCGTCTCGATTCCGAGAATCGTACTTGCGCGCGGGCGCTCACGCGTAGCGCGCAAAATTCAAACGCGAATCGGGCGTGCGTTACAGGTTATAAAGGATTAAAATCACAAAAAAATAAATTTCAAATGGTATAGCAATTAATAGCCATGGAACCATTACCAGATTTTCCATAAAATATTTCCAATTTTTTTCATGAAAACTTATTTTTTGAATTTCAATGTAATAAAAGGAATCGATAAATTAGTTTGAGGAAGCTAAGTGCCAATGAATTGTCAACGGTTTTTTACTCGCAATCATAAAGAACTTTAATGTTCATGAGGTTACTTAGTCAAAATATTTAGTTTTGAAAAAATTTCCGTCTTCGGATATATCTTGTACAACTGGGAATATGCACAAACAATTAAGTCTTGATTAAACGCTTGTAGAAACAAGACGTGTTTGTGAATAAATACAAGTGTGCGAGCTATTTGTAGAAATTATAAAGAGTCGTACCCGTACTGGCAATGAGGTGCTCATTATTTGTCAGTAAACAATATGTGTATTCGACAAGCAATGGAAAAACAACCACCGAACCACCTTACTCAACCGATGTTCTCTCTCAAGGAAATCAACCCTAAGTCAAACGTTACGCTAATGCTATGCGATTTGTGCTTATATTATAACCCATAGTCTTCCAAGAAGCGACCAAGCGGCACACTGATAGAAAAATGTGGGAAAAATTCTCATGTTTTCTAATAATTTAGCAATATTAACCAAAAATACAAACGTTTTCTATAAAAACATAGTAATTTTTACTGTGTTTCTAGTAATTTTTACTATGTTTTTTGTAGTTTTTACTAGAATTTGTATTTTTGGTTGATATTGCCAAATTACTAGAAAACATGGGAATCTTTCCCCAAATTTTTCTATCAGTGTAATAATAGACTCAATTGGTGCATTATTCACACTAAACGATTATGTAAATCAAATATTGCAATTGATTAATAAAGAAAGTATCAAAGCGATCTCTACAATTCCCAACAATAGAATATGGATATACCACGCGATAAAGAAAATAGCAGCCAATTTTACAGACGCAGTAAAAAGAAAACCATTACTATAGGAGATAAGAGTCCGACATTTAGATCATTAATATCTCACGTGAATCATATCATACTGTCAAACGTTAAATCGTCCATCTCACACACAGTATTAGAAAATATACAACTAATCAACAAATAAAAATTGAATCCTAAGTCACCTTTATAAGAGTAGGAGTATCGATATCAAGTTGCACCTACATCGTGAGTCTCCGCCAACAAATATAGTTTTTCTCTAGTATCTAGACAAAATCTCATAATACTTTTTAGTTTCTAATGAAGATAAATCTTCCAAAATTTTTGCTTGGTCCGATTTGATGACTTGATTACATTATGTAAATTAATAGAAATCTTGGGCCTCATTTTTTACTATAAACTAACATGGAAAAACTATATCGAAGAATTAAAAGTGTAGTTCAAAAATAAACTTACTCAAGATTCTAGCTGCAAAAACTGGGATACAAATAAGAAAATTCTACTAAATGGATATTTGATCATATACAACGCCTCAAACTGAATAAGATCTCTTAATGAAATACAAAATAGAATTCTAAAAATAGTAACCTGAACATTTATACCAGCCCAACAAATAGCATTCTAGCGGAAACCCAAATTATATCAGTGATCTAAAGAAAACAAAATTAATTAAAAAATAAATTAAAAAAATGTTTTTAATGGATTCTTATGTAATTTTACATGTGTATAATCTGATATGCAGTTTCTCAAGAAATTGTGATTATGGGCTGTTCCTCCTTTAAGTGGAGCCTCAGAAGTCATGATATTCAAATATTATCAAGACTAAAGTGGGTTTCGCATATAAACAAATAAAAAGGGAGTTAATCAAGAATGAAAGATAACAAGAAAGTTAATTGTGGATTTAAGAACTGACTAGAGTGACAGCTGATTAGAAAGTTATAAGTCATTATTTCTGTCAAGTTTGAAATGCAATTTCGGAGTTTAAGTACTAAGAAGTGTTATTATAAAAAAATGACTATTATTTGAAATTTTCATTATGGGCCGTTGTTTTTTAAAAGAGCATCAGAAATCAAGAAAGTTTTTAATCCGGACTATAAGAACTGACTAGAGTGACAGCTGATTAGAAAGTTATAAGTTTCATTATTTATGTCAATTTTGTCCTTAAGTACCAAGGAGAGTTATAATAAAAAAATTTTGAATGTATTTCTTATTGTGACAGGTGACTACGTGTGATTTAAAAGATCATGAAATAATGAAACTATTATAAATAACTACATTTATTCAATGACACCTCTCTACAAAGTGAAAAAATTCTTTTCATTAATATACAAAAAATTGTATATTGTTAATAATATTATTAAAAACTTCCAAAATGCTATAATGTACTTTTACTCTTAAAAAGTTGTGAAGTCTCACAAAAAAAAATTTTTAATCAAGTAATGCAAACTACTACTTTCCAAAACCTGTATGACTGTTCTCGAAAATGTATTCAAATTTGTTTATTCTTCTATATAAATCAAACACAAGAAAGTACTGAAATCAGTTTATTGTAGTCAAGTACCCATATCAATTGACTTGACTGATGTAATACAATTTGTCGTATCTTGTGTGTAAAATTACATTTTACGCCCACATTGTAACTTCTAAAATATTCAGCCGCGGGCATAAAGTACTACTTGACTCCTAAGAGGCGTAACAGCTCACCATACTCCTACAAAATCTTATAGAACGTACGCACTTTACACCCCCATGTGAACGAAAATTATTTTAATTATATAACTTTTATGCCTTATTTTTATTTCTAAAATACTTAAGAATTTTTTCAGATGTTTACGGAAAGTCAAAGCCTATATAAAAAAAATTATATAGTTACTAACACATCCCTATTATTTATTATTCTTTCTCAATGTTGAACTTTCTATAATATTACGCATCTTAAGAGGACAAGAGAAATCTAGAGCTGCTCTAACAGGGGTGGTCCTCCAGTCTCCCATACATACTTGGCGGGCCCGATGGTTTGCGGTTCAAGGTGTAAACATAGCCATTTTCATATAAAATGTATGTAAATGGTCGCTTCTACGTATATCGAAAAAAATCCGTGAATCGACCACTCGGTTCTTCAATATAGAAATTGCTAAACCGCGTAAAAATATCATATGAAACTTCATATGAGAATATCGGACATAAGGTTTCATATATGAGATTTTATAGAAAATTGAAGATGATACCGCACATATATATGATATCTCAAATGAGACATACACAGAGGAAAAGGATAAAAAATAAGTAGCTTATAAAATGGTTAGTAAACACAAAGCCCTTTTGAGTCGACTATAAATTTATATGCACTTTTTATGTCATTTTCGTTTAAAACCGACAAACACAAGGAAAAATAATTTGTTCTTAAATCCACAATTAACTTTCTTCTTATCTTTCATTCTTGATTAACTCCCTTTTTATTTGTTTATATACGAAACTCACTTTGGTCTTGATAATATTTGAATATCATAACTTGTGCGGCTCCTCTTAAACAAGTAACAGCCCACAATCACAATTTCTTGAAAAACTGCATTTCAGATTATACACATCATGTAAAATCACATAAGGATCCGTTAAACATTTTTTTAATTATTCTTCTTAGTACACCAAAAAACAAAATTTAATTTGAAATTCACATATCATTTAACCAACATTGGAATATCTAATATTAAAAACTTTCTTGATTTCTAAAGCTCTTTTAAAACAACAACGGCCCATAATTAGAATTTCAAACAATAGTCATAAATATATGTATATATAAAAACCACTGCGTTATTTCTATATTATACTTAAAATAATCATCTGTCACTTGAGCAATCCAGTAAATGTTTTTTAAAATCACACGTAATAATCACTTGTCACATAAGAAACAGATTCAAGATTTTTTTATATTAAGCACCAAAAGTGGATTTCAAAATTCACATAAGTAATTCACATAAACTAATGAAACTTAACATATACACCACCATATGATAACTTCTACATATTGTACACCAAAAATTGTAGCCCATCTATATTTTTCTTCAATGATCATTTTAGAATTCTAATCAAGTCAAACTATAATTCCACTATTTATCTGATCTGATTTATCTGATTGTCTGTTGAATTGCCTTTTCAACAGACTTCTTTATCTATAGATTCTTCGGGGCTTTCTGAACATAGAAGTGAAGATGAAGAACGTGAGATACGCCAAGAGTTCACCTCATGCGTCATTCAGAATTCGTGTGAATGTATCGACTTCCGCAAAATCGAAAGCTAAAGTTCCGCATCATTTTCTTCAAAGTTTATCCCTCTGCCCTATCATTTTCTCATTTTTAATTAATTTTTTTTTCACACTCCGTGCGAGAAGTTCGATTTCTCACACGCTGCGCCAAACGATACGTGCGAAAATCTCACTTCTCGCACGTTGTGTAAAAAAATACGGTTCGACACTCGTGTGAGAAGTTGATTTCCTCCTCGTGTGACCTTTTCACCCTCGCTTCGCTCGGGCGCAAACAGTCCCACGAGGAAGAAATCAACTTTTCGCACTAGTATCGAAATGTACTATAATCAATTTATGAAAATACAACAGTCTTCCAGACTATTTTTACAAAAAATGATGGATGAAGCGTCACGGGATAGAGGAAAAAAGGAAGATGGAAAAGTAAATTCCAAGATCATAATGGTATAAGTTTCTTTTTTAATCAGAGTAAAGAAATGGAAGGCGTGTAGCATACATAACGCAAATGTAAAAAATGAAGTATCATCTTAAAAGTTAAAAGAACTCTTTTTGACAAAATATAAATATATTGTAACTTATTATTATAAGGCACATGCACATTCATTAAAATAAAATCCATTCGAATCAATACGATGAAATTTGAATCATTTGAATCATCACTATAAAGCATAAATTTATAACAACAAGTGCATGAATCATGTTTGACGGTGAATCAATTTAGGAGAATGTCAGAACTTAATATTTCCCGACTATTTACTTATGCGCTGTTCTTTGACTCATTTCAAATAGATAAGTTATAAGGATTGTTCAAACTAAAAATAATGTTTATAAGTTTATAATAACCTGTATATGAGTTTTTGGCAAAAATTTTATTTCACAACGACATGAATTACAAACATTTTTGCATTAAACCAGCAATTGAATTTATCATATACGACATATGATGCTTTCCAATAGTTATTTTTATAAACTAGATCAAACACGCGCGGAGATACTCTGTGCTTTGCATATAAATTCAAAAAACAAAGAAAGAAATAACCTTATAATAAAAATATAAACAAACAACATCATGTTGCCATGCACATATAGTTATAGCATGACAACACTTCCGACCAATCAGATTGCGAATAAAACGCGAAATAAAATAGCCATCAATTTTAATAAAGGGGATAATGAATAAAACAATCTAACAAAATATGAATATAAATACAAAGAAATATAATAGGATGTAGAGATATAACTTTAAAAATTCTAATAATTATTATTAACATTTTCAATATGATCTACAAAAATAAATGATAGATGAACCATAAAGCTAATAATAAATAAATTACTAAATTATTTAGGTCTTTGTCATTAACACGATTTTCAATGGTTTTACTCAAGCTTTTTCTCTCATGGCACAATGTCGAGAAAATTAAAGTTAATTAACCATAATTGCACAGCGGTTAAGTATGCAAAGATATATCAAAAATACTCTGTCTGTAACAGCGAAAACCACTTTAAGTAACATATTGAGTTCACTATAGAAATGAAAATAAACCTTAGTAAATATAAGTGTCGAAAAATAGCTGGAGAACCCACTGATTGAGTCTACAAAATGACTAAAAATAAATAGAGGTGTAGAAACTCCATTGTTACGTAGAAAATGGATTATTCTTTTTATGTCAAATTCTGACGATAAGTAATCAATATAAACTGTTCATTTTTATTTATTTGACCAGAGTAAAGTACAATAAATTACAAAATACATTAGTAATTATTATACATAATTTACATTACAATATATAATCCAGCAAAGAAAAAAATTACCTGTTTATTTTTATTGTTTTGTAATCGTACATAAATGTTTCGCATTTTATTGCAAAATACTTTTGAACTAGTTTCTGGCAACTACATAATTTTGCCAATTCATATTAGAATAAGCAATAGGATAAGAAAACACTATTAGTCACTCATATTTATTTTAATAGTATTGTATTTGCGTCATTCTACTATGTTTTCTGTGTACAAAGGCTTATTGTCCGTCTACTTTTCAAAATAAAATAAAAATAAAATAAAAAATATTTACTGTGCGACTCACTGAGGGCGCAAGGGTGGGGGGAGGGGCACTCGTATGCACGGAGGTGTCTATGGAATAATTTCGTTATAATTAATTGTTTTTGATACTCTTATTAAGTATGTAGAAATCACTTATTACATAATTTTGAAATAAATTTTGTTATCAACTAATTAATTGTTTAAACGTCTAACATTCTTGTTAAAGCATTTCTAAATTTTTATTTTTTCACCACCAAATTTTTTGTTTATTGATTCATTCAGCAAAACTCAATATTTTTTGAGTTACAATTTATCAAAAGTATAGAACGCCTAGGCGCTATCTATAGTTATACTGCGCGGTGCAATACGTCATTGTACAGCCATGGCCAAGTATATAGTTTACAATATGATAAAGAAGAAGAAACTAGTCTGGAACGTGTGACTTAAAAGAAAGTTGCAACAACGCTTGAAAACAGAAAAGCGAATTTTTTTTTTAGATTTCCTTATATATGCACGCAAAAAGATAATGTCAATGTTAATAGCCAATGAGAAACTGAAATTTTTGAAACAATAATACCGTTTGTTCTAAAAAATAAATTTCAGAAATAATGACACACTTCATGATATGCAAGCAGAAGATCCGAAAAGATAGTAAATAAACTGTTAAAATAGATTTTGCCCTCTCTTACCCTCGCGCGTCAATCTATCTATTGATTCCTAGGACTCTTGTTGCTTGGGAAGAGATCATTACTGCATACATCACTTTATCAATATTACGTTATGAACGTATAAATAAAACTGATTACAAAAAACTTTTAAATTTAAACTTGATCATGTTTATAACTTAGAAAAAAACGCGCAATGCGCGTTTAATTGTAGGTAGTGGTATTAAATAATTAAATGTATAGGTATATTTTTATTATTCATAATATTGATTTTTTTAAGTTAGAAAATGTTTAAATATTTACCATAGAAGGAACAAGCGTACAATTTTTTATTTGACCTCATATAAACAATTGCTATACAACTATTTTGATTTAAAAGTATAGTCTTCCGTAACTTATTTCTATATTTAAAAAAAAACCGCTGCGAATTCATTGGCTCGTGGATTCCTCAAACTTAATTTGCTGATTCCTTTAATTAAATATAATGATTGAAATCTTGCTTTTATAATGATTGAAAACTCGCTGTTAGACTGGGAAAACGATCACGCAGGCAGCAATGACGGGAAAAGTCAATTTACAATCGCAGTAATATTTAAAAAATAAAAATTACTATAAAATAATAATTAGTTATTCATTTGGACGTGTCCTATTACGTACTAGGGAAGTATATTACTTAAGTGCCACGAATGTTTTGTGACATGTTTTTGGATGTTAAATATGAAAAAACTTCAGTAGCATGGTGAAAACAGAGTATAGTTCGTTGAAATTCTTAAAATGAAATTCTTGAAACTTTTTAAAACAACATGTTTTTGTTAATAACAAAAGAACCGTGATAGCTAAAAAATTATTATTTTTTTTAGAAAATATAGGTATTTCGATTCTCTTTCGAATGCTACCCATCCGATTAAAATATCTCGATTCAATTATTAAAGAAAAGCAAAAATAAATTTTGAGAAAATCGAAAATTCGAAATAAAACAAAAAGGCATCAGCCGAATCAAAAAACGGATTTTTAACCCACAATCACACAAAAGAAAACCAAAAAAAATGAGACCAGTCCGGTTAAAATCGACCGACTGAGAAGCTGAGATCCTGGCGTATACACATATACACACACACGTGCATCCATAGACATTTCTCAAAAACCCTGTATCTTGATTTCTAACACATCGGAAAACAATTATAACATGTTTTTACAATAACTCAGAAAATTACTGTCACAAAGCTTCCTCTAGGAGAAAGCGAAATTGCTCCAAAATTTTAAGTCAATTTTTTTTCAGTACTATTAATTTTAGCTCACATTTAATTCCAGTTAACTTGAAATCATTGTACTTTAATACTGAATTGTCTTGCCACTTATGTAATGCTGTTTAGCTCTTTTGCCTAAGAATCGCACTCGCAAATGCACTCAAGCATTAAACTTCTACAGTACACCACACGAGTTCTGAAAGAAAAAATGTGCCCATGCTCAATTTGCCGACCTCCTTGCTCAACCACTAAGTGCAGCAATCACGCAACAAACAATACACCCTTCAATCAATAACAAACAATACTTGATGTACCGTACATACATGTGCGGGAATCCCAGTAGTGTCCGGTCATCGCATATGCGGCTATATTACGTCGACATGCGCGTGCCGTGCAGCCTTTTACTTTGCGTGTATGGAGACCCACATGTATTGCTCACAGACACGCGCATACACTCGCAGAATCGTTCCTACACAGTTTGCTTCAGCACAAGAAAGTGGGGCCGATCGCTCCTTTCCTCCTGCTCCCTTCTCTTTGTAGAGTTTGACGCGGCGTACGGGTTACGTAGTATATGTACGATTCTTTCATGGAGTAGTCACGCTCCGCTGGGCTCCATAGTCCGTGATGTAGCCCGCTGTGTAACGGCATGAGCCCGTGTGCTCTCTCTCTCTCTCTCCCCCCCTCTCTTTCTCGCTCGTACACGCGCTATATCAGCACGGACTGTATCAAACTCTCGCGCCGCCGGCCGGCTGCTTACGTCCGTGTGCAAGTGTGCGTGCGCCGTCGTCGACGCGGCGGGAGAATCGGTGCGTACCGTCAGTGTTCTACAGCCGCCACGCCGAATGAAAGGCGCCTTCCTGCTCCTCGCGGCCTTCCTCCGTTCGGCTTTTAATGAATACGCGCGTGCGCATTGCGATTGTGCCAAGTGTGCTGTTCCACGTGCGTGCGTGATGATGTCAGCTGCGAAGTGGTGCTGAAGCCAAAGAAACGTGCGTCAATCAATGGCGCTGAGTAGCGCATAGCCGAGAATCAGCGATGCAACAGCGAGCTCCGATGTAGAGCCCTAATATCCAGAGCAGCTAGCGCGACAGCAGCTGGCGCCGAATCTTGGCTGCTCGCTCAGCTATGATGAGTACCGCGCGGCGATTCTTCGTCGCCTTTGTCCTCGTGGTCGTCCTCTGCGTCGCTGCGCTCTTCTACGTCAGTCCGCGCACTGTCTCGACGATAACCGAATATGCCTTCACTGGGCCGGTTGCCGGCCAGCAGCGCACCATCCTCTATTGGAACACCTTCTTCAGCCAGGAGGACTTTTACTTGGGTGAAGGCCACCTCGCGACACAGTGTTCTAAGCACAGGAATTGCTACGCGACGCGTAGCCGCATCCTGCAGAACATCGAGAACTACGACGCGATCGTCTTCCACGGGATCAACGACCAGCTGGACGATAAGGATCTGCCCGCGCAGCGCAGGCCCGAGCAGCGCTACATTTTCGTCTCGCTTGAGAGCCCGGCGAACCGCTACATTACCGACGAGTTCGACGGCTACTTCAACGTCACGATGACCTACCATATGGACAGCGACGTTGTCTGGACGTACGCCGACATAGTGAGCAAGTACGAGAACGTGTCGGCCGTACCGCAGAGCGACGGGTTCGAGTGGCCGGCCGATTTCGAAGGTGCGAGAAGTGCCGAGGAGGAAAGGCGCCTCGATAAGCTCATCCGCGGCAAGAGAAAGTTGGCTGTCTGGTACAGGAGCAATTGCGAGACCCGCAGTGGCCGCGAGAAGTACGTTAACGAGCTCGATAGGCACGCTCACGTCGCCAAGTATGGCGCATGCTCGGACGACCCGGGCTGTCCCAAGGGTCAGGACTGCTTCAGCACCGACGTCGAGCCGAATTACTTCTTTTACCTGTCGTTTGAGAATTCACTGTGCGTGGACTACGTCACTGAGAAGTTTTTCAATGCTCTTAAGTAAGTCGTAGCTCGAGCATTATCCATTAAATAGATTCGGATTGCGGGAATTTTCTTACGGGTAAAGTGAAGATAGTTTAAATCGCGATGTAGCGATCTTTCTGGAAGGCTCTTTTGAAAACCGGAATATTGATTCGATAATTTAATGAAAATCGATTCACGCTTGACATATCTACTTTAAGGGCGTTGCGCAGAGTATCTATAAATAACGTATAGAATGTGAGGAAGCAAAAATGCTATGAAGACAATCTAATGCAATATCTTTTACGACTTACAGAACTGTCGAGTTGTAAAAAAAAAGTTATGATTAGACATTTTTGAAAATGTTAATATTTTCGACTCTTAAATTCATAACTGCCTAAATTTCAAGTATTTAGGCCCCATCTCATAAAAAAATCCACGAAATATTGACTTCAGAAAGTTGCACCAAACTCAAAACCTTAGAATTCCAATAGCTCTGAGTAAAATAGGTCGAGATTAATCATTGGCCATTTTATCAGGAATAAAATCTACTTTTAGTATATATAAATAATTTTATTTTTAAATATTTTTGGCCTCGAAGGTTTATATCTCTCAGAACCCCTTAAGATACAAAGTTTTTTAACTGAAACTATAAGATCAAAAGCAACCTACTTCAAACAATTTAACGGTTCTTGTGTTTTGATATTTAACAAAAGAAATTATATCTAGTTATATGCATTACTTATATTCTATAAGAAATCAACTTACAATTAGATTCAGAATTATGAACAAAAATTAGAGCCACATCTGTAATAATTTGTTCTCATTCTATAAATCATATATATTTAATAGACAAATATGATGAATCTACAACAATAGTCTCGGAACTTGTTGACACCCGTAGGTTTTTCTTAACCACACATAAATATTTTTATAGAAGTTTAAACAATATTAAATTTTTAGAGACGCGAACAAATTAAGCAAAAAAGAAAAAAACTACAAAAAAAAACAGAGCTTTAATATAATTTTTATATGTTGTTCAACATTGACTAATTATGAGCAGTAATTATTTTTATGCCTAACTAGAGTACCGTCGAGGGTTACGATTTTTCTTGTTTATTATATAACATGCAGAATGAGAAAAAACTGATTAGAGATGTGCTTTCAATTTAGTTATTGGAATTTTAAGCCCTCGGAGAGTTGATTTCGTGTAAAATTATAATATATACTTTGTATCCATAAGTATAACCATTATACAGTAGGGACGTTATTATTTTTTAATATTATTTTTACTAATAAATTGTAATACTTCTTTTTTTAAAAACCATTTCAGGTGAAATAAAGCCAAACAGTGAGATCAGAATATTTTTTGACATAGTGCCATCCCGCAATAAAACCGATGAAAATGAAATTTGTAGCTGCGTTGTACGAAAAGCACACATATTGGCATATCTCCAGTCTTTAACACTCATGTATCTTTAAAATTTTAGTTTGTGACTACTATTATACAGGTTCGTGAGTAGGTATATGACTGTACCACAGCTTAAATTGTTCGCAATGAAAACAAGAACAAGATCATTCAATCAATATGCGGTTTTCCGCAGCTCACGATGAATTGATAAAAGTATGAAAATATGATAATGGATCCAGAAAGCGTAGCACATTTGCTATCGTCGCTAAAATATCACAGCTACTTCTGAATGTTATAACTTTCAATTTACGCTCTGAAAAAAATACGAACACTTTAAGCTCTCATAGGGTCATGTAATCTATTCAAAAAATTGTGTATTAACTGTACAAAATTCCAATTTTAAAGTCACACGAGATCAATGATTTTGAAGATTTGACCATATGAGCTATTCTCCAGATTATTTTCTTCTTACGTCTCTAAACGAATAGAATAATTTTCTCGAAGGCACACTCATCGAACAAAGTTTTTCTTCTTCTTTAGGCCTTTCTGAATATAAAAATACTTGATTTGATGGTATTTTTAAAAAGATTAAAAGTAGCTCTAGCCTGGCCCTAGATAATTCTGCTTAAAATAACTGAATATCGTAAAAAAGAACATAAAACTACAGAGTGAGAGCTTTTCAGAGCATGTTTACGAATTAAAAAATGTTGATTCCTTCAAAAGTTACATATGTTTCAGGTTGAGCTTAAAATCCATAAAATACTGTACTGATTAAATTTTTTCTTTTTACCGCCATTTTTCGTAAATTTTAAACTTAAGTTTAAAATCAACAGTTTTTATTCTGTAAAATACTCTGAAAAGCTCTGACTGTAATTTCACGTTCTTTTTTTCAAAGTTGATATTGAGTTGTTTTTTGTGAAATAATAATTCAAGACCAAACCAGAGCTATTGTCAGCAAAAAGTTATATCATTGTATCTATTTGTTTACATTCAGAGGTCTAAAGAACAAGAAAAAATTTATCCAATGATTGTACCTTCGTAAAATTTTTTATTATTTTTCGAGACGTAAAATCGAAATTATTTGAGGAATAATTGATATAATTTGAAATTTACTGAATTACCAAAGTTTTTAAGCTAATAAGCATAATAGTACAATATTCTAACGTATTTTTTTAATCTATAATCTATGAATAAGCATTCATAAAAAATAAATGAAAACACTTACGAGTAGTGAATACATTTCAACTATACTTATCTAGATGTCGTACATTGATACTCTTGTTATATTTTACATTACTGCTTTTGAAATTAAATAGTAAACATTTTTTATGGTACTAAGCTAATTCTTAATAGTTTTGAAATTAGTCAGTATTAACAATGAAATTAATTGTCAAAACTTTAGATAAACTTTACAAGTTTAATAATTATGATTTCAATTTTACATGTAGCTAAAATTATAACATGCAGATTGCAAGTAGAAGAAATTGTACTGTAATACTTCACGTTTTAATTTTATGATTATGAACACACAAAGATTATGTGCTCCCTCTTCACAGTTATAGGTTTACACTTAGATAAGAGAAGTCATCAAAATCAAGGTCTTTCATTTTATGTTATTCACGTAGGTTACTTCTACATCTGTACAGTAATACGGATTATAATTGTTTAATATTTTGATTGATAATATGAAATAAGTTAAGCGTTTCAAAAGACATAAAGTATTTAGGAAAGCAATGAGACCTGAAGATCGCCTAACAAATACACCTATTTTATTAGTGCTACTACACGAAAACCGCTGCTAACTTCTTTAGCCGAATACTTTCTCAAATAGTTAAATTACATTAAATAATTTTTTTAAATGTATATTTTAATATAAAATTTCATTCTTCCTTTATATTTAATTTTCCATAAATACATTATTCAAAATTATCTATAAAATTGTATTTGAAACATTTTCGTAGTAATTATTAAATTGCAAATTAAGAAGTTTAAGGTATTATTATAAGCTATTTATTGAATTTAGAAATTTTTTGTTTTTAGAAACTAGAATAATAATGATTAGAAGTAATTCATTTTATACAGTACAGACCTTTTAGAAAATGGTTCTACTTTGAACCTATATCCAAACCCAGTGACAAATAAAAACTAGTTTCTATTCATTCATATTTTTCATTTCATTTTTCAAATACTTAATATTATCAGAGTCGAACAATTTCACGGTTTCTCTGTGAAAAAGGAAGACATAAATAGAACAGTAAAAGAAGATAAGGAGATACATTAGTCTTGTTACTTTTATTTTGTTCTATTTTTGGGAATGGTCTTTCAAGAACAAGTTGCGTTAGCACTGTAACTGTACAACTACTGTCCCATTCACAGTCTTAGAGAATTGTTCCTTGTCGGCACTAATCGATAATATTACTAATATAATCTGTATCACTATTACTAACTAATTTCATTACGTTTTGTTCAACACAATTAACTGAAAATAATGCCCATGATTCAATATTGCAAAAATAGTACATTGTGCCTTGGCAAGCGCACAGGAAAACGGAAAATAACTAAAAGTAACTTATAAAATTCTTTTTTCAGATTCAAATGTTGTCTCAGTAATCTAATTTACAAATGATGCACAGTTTTGATTCATAATGATAAGTTTATATGTTGCAATCTTTCTTTTACAGATATGATGTAGTTCCAGTTGTTTACGGTGGAGCAGATTATCGCAAATTCGCCCCGCCAAAATCCTACATCAATGCCTTAGATTTTGATACGCCTAAACATTTAGCCGAATATCTAACGAAGTTGTCGCGTAATGTAACCGAGTATAAGAAATATTTTGACTGGAAAAAGCAGTATCAAGTTGTTGCTCCGACTAAACGTATTATCTGTGATTTATGTGAAATACTTAACGGGGACCAAAAAGGAACTTACCCTATTTCGAAATGGTATAGTACAAACAGATGTCCTCTTCAACGAAAATTAGATAAACAAAGATCGTCTGGAGGTGAAAACTATGCTACAAAAAAAACATTGCTATCAAGAAATTCTTAATAAGAGTTTATTTTTAATTATTTTTATAAATAACTTATTAAATGACGACAAATTTTAAGAAATGTTGACATTTCTTTTACGTCGTTCCATGTGAATATTTTTGTATTATTTTCATTTAAATAAAAATATTTTTAATATCTAAATGTCTTACTATTTTAAATAGAATGTTATATATGAAGTAGTTAGTAAACAAAAAATATTTATCAAAGGGGAATAATAACCTTCAAAGCAAATAAATATATAATTTTAATAGTATTAATATAAATAAGATTTAATAATTTTTAAGATGTACATAAGTATTTTAATAAGTATTTTTTTTTTTTTTTTTATATTGTATACTAAATGTCGCTAATACCCTCTGGGGAATGCGACTTTAAATAAATAAATGAAAAAAATAAATAAATAAGTATTTTTGTTTGAGAATGCCGTAAATTATACATGAGTAACATGCTGTGGGTGTTAGAAATAAATGTGAACAACATTGAGTAAATTAAACTACAATATATATTGTAAACTGTCTATAAATCTAAATTACAATTGCTTAATTACATATAAAGTCACTATAAAATGGTTACAAAGCTGGTTGAGTGTATGAGTGTTACAATTAGTTATGAGTATGTTTGTATGTGTGTGTGCGTGTGTATGAGTTTGAGTTTTGTGAATTGAGTTTTGCCGTCGCAGAAAATCCACAGAGTGACAACGCGAGTTATCCTTGAATATGCGTAGTCACGCAGGTGCATGAGAATGACTCTGCTAATGTAAATATCACAATAAAATGTTATTGATTTTATTGTGATTGCTTGAGTGTGCACGTTTAGATATTATTGATCTAATCGTGCTTGAGAATTGTCGTCTATACTTAGCAGGAGTCAAATCGCACGTCAAATGCACATGCGCTGCCGTATGCTGTAACGGTGAGTTTCTCCGATGAGGATTGAGGATGCCTGTGAAATGATCAGTAGAATCCTAGATGAGTAAAACCGATGATGAGACTAGCCAGAGATGAGTGGATCCAGTGAAAATTCCAGTTGAGTTTGTTGAGAAGGTGTTGAGCGATTCCGTGAGTTGTGCCTCGTCGGGGGCCAAAAGCAGAGAGAGCCGATGAGAGATGCCGTGTGAGACTGTGCCATATGAGAAGTCCATGTTGGGAGTCAGAGAGAGAGAGAGAGACCGAACTTGTATTTATCCCATGAGAATTGCCGAAACAGAGCGCACTGAGACTTCCTACGTGGCCGACCGTTACATTGAGACTTGAGTGAGTGAACCGAATGAGAAATACAAGCGGCCGCATGGCGAGCACGCTGTACATTGCGAGTGAGTGAGAGAGAGCACATCCGTCTTCTTCGCTTTGAACGTGTCATCGAGGCGTAAGTCAAATCAGTGTCTCTCTCAT
>JAYJLV010045585.1:4899-21532 GCA_036873485.1 Torymus texanus
AATTTAATTTTGAAAGCACTTTTTTATCCTAAAATATCTTCAACCAACATTTATATTTGTACGAAAGTCCACTTTTCTTTTCCAATACGCAACCTTACGTAAAAATTTTTATGAAACATAAATATGTTGCTTATGTTATTTTCAATTATGAAATTGTTAAATAAACAAGAGTCAAACATTTTAAGAAATTAGGTTATATTTATGCTGCATGGCCATAAACATTAAACTTTATTATTATTCTATTAACCGAGAACCATTTTAAAAACTCTCGGAACACATACGACAATACAGTCATCTATATAAAAAAGAAAAAACTAACTCAAAAATAAAACACGAACCAGAGGAAAAAAATGTCGCACTCGGTGCTTACGCCTTAAATATGAACAATTCCATCGATCATTTCTCTCTATTTCTCTCTCTGTTACTCGCTCACTCCACGCCACACTAAAAGCTTACCTACAATTCACGCACACACGTCCGGCGCAGAGAGACGGTGATTTATTCACGAAGGAAATATCGGCGACGTATCGAGAGTAGTGTATGGCCACACTTATACCAATGCACGTACACGCGCTCCTTAACAAATGATCGCGGGATTCAGAACGACGCAATACATTAATAAAGTCCTCGCACGCGGGCTTGTGCACCACAGGGTAGCCAAAGCCCACATACACTCGCAACTCCTTACATCCCGTATATCGGAAATCGCCATGGCATTCGAAGGTGCGCGACAGCGACGAAGGAGCCTCGTAAATTCCCGAGGCGCGATCGTACGTCCGCGCCAACGACGATTTTCGTCGTCACCGTATACGCGAGAGCGCACGAAAGAGAGCGAGAGAGAGAAAGAGGCCGTTGCCTGCAGCACACGCGAGCGGCACGAAAAATAGCGAAGAAAAGAAGCGGGCTGTACAAAAACGGTTGCAAAGTGGAAGGTATCTATATTCCAGGAGGAGGAGGAGGCAGCAGCAAATGCCCGGCGCGGTAGTGAAAACAAACGGCGGTGCGATAAAGGTAAAGGACCACCCCAGCCGATCTAAGGATCCTGCGGCAAAGCTGCTAAAACTCGAGATACATCGGCGCGCGCGACGCTACCCCTCGAGGCTTTGCGTTTCTCCTTTCCAGACCTTCTTCTTCTTCTTCTTTTTTTTTCTTTCTTTTTTTTTTTGTTTTTGTTTTGGCTGCGCGCGAGGCTGCGACCGTGCTTCGAACGACTTTTAAAATAACGGGGACAGTACGGTTGCCGCCACCGCCACCACCGCACGACCTTTATGGCCAGCGAATTAAGCTTTATACGCGTAAAAACGTAAGAGCTTTCGCGCTAAAACAAATAAGCTCGAGAGCTTACGCACACGTGCCAGCGCGACTAAAATGCAAGCAGCTTCCAGGATTGCAGCCACTCGTGTACTAATGTTTTCTTTTCTTTTTTTTTTTTACTTGGAATTGTGGTAAATAATTATTCTTTTTCATGGGGGTACTCTGTGTTCTTATGATATTTTCACGACCACTTGTATGAATTTCGAGAGCTTTGACTAATGGCTTTCTCAGAATTTCAAGAGTTTAATAACTATACTCATATGTGTTGTTTATTTTTTAATTGCTTTTTGAGTAAGGTAAATGGTACCACAGAAACTACATAAATAAACTAACCGGAAAGGATTGATTATACGTTAACATTTAAAAATTCTATGAGAATTCCAACTTAACCCTTTGAGGGGCACATTTTATCTAGGAATTACATCAGATAGCACCTATCATATCCTGATATTTTTAGGGTCGCTGATTATGAACTATATCATTTACCATATTGGATTCGCCATCTTGAATTTCTGAAATCTGAGGCCAGTATTGTAATAAGATCTCGAATCCCTACATATGTCAAATTTGGGGTTGATTAAACAAGAATTGTGTTTAAAACCGGGTTTTCTGAAAAATAGTGCTTTTTCATATTTATTTTATTTGTTAATTATTGTTAAAGTGAAAAGTGATGAAAGATTACAATATGTAATAAAAAGTCTAGAGAAATTGATTGCACACATATTCCTATTATAATATATCAAACAATTAAATATTAATATTATCATATTTCATATTAAAGTTAATTTGGTCTTTGTTTCAAGTTGAATATTCGTATTTAACATTTTTGAACACTTTTTTCCAAAGAGATTATGTGTTTGCCGAAAAATCTGCTTTACATAATCAGATAAAATGATTTTATAAATTAAAATTTGCTAGCTTTTAATTTGCACTTCTTGATCATATAATCAAAGTACATCGATTTTAGTGCACATAATAACTTACATTGGTAATATTCTTGACGATTGATATCAGGTATACTGTAAATTAAATACCCAATAGAGGTACTTTAATTTACGTATTATAAATGTCCGTACTATGATGAACCATGTTAGAGTGAGTGATACGCTTATGTGCTTTTTCAAGACCAGATTAACTATACGGGATATACGTTAAATGCAAATCCAACCATAAGTCAAACAAATCCATAAAAAATAAAGTATTCAAAGCTTATTTTAACCTATATTACAGTCTTGAATGTTTTTATAAAAGAACGACAGCATCAAATATGAAATATAATGACACCACCTTCTAATGGATTAAGTTAAGTTAAAAACGAACACCGTACTTCTTAATACACTCTGCAGTGATAAACTATAACGAGGTATATTGATTTAATTTACGTCGATTATCGCGCACGCAGAGGCCATAATCCCTCTTTCGCGTTTTCATTTTCATCGGTACACAAGCCCCTGCCTAATACTCTTAAGGTCTCTCTACCCCGCGTCGTCTCTCAGCGTCGAGACGAGCAAGACGGCGGGTAAAAAATACTTGCTCCTCTCTACTACTCATTTAGCCCGACGAATATCTGAATAATAACAAGTGAGAGTACATATATATATATATATATGTACTTTAAAGAAGTGCCTCTCTTAGCATACGCGCAGCGGTGACGGTGGGGTGCGTAATCAAAGAAAAATATAGCATCTAAAGTAGAGAGAAAGAGATAGAGAGAGAGAGAGCAGCCGCGCACAGGCAAGTAGTCCACAAAGAGAATACGGAGGAAAATCACATAGCGGGGAAAAAGTCGAGAGAGAGAGAGAGAGAGAGAGTATAAGGGAACTCGGGGATGCAGATCGCATCTTGGTAATGCTGCTTCAATATTGATATGCCAGATTGTTTGCTACCAGCGGCTGCTGCCAGCTCTCGCTCCCTATGTATATACCTATACGTGGGAGCTGAATCCGCATGCGGCGGCGGACGCGCGCGCGCGCACGGGACGAGAGGCCGAGACTTGCCGAGCATGCAAAAGATGGGCGACGACGGTGGTACTGGTGGCGCGCAATTGAACGCGCTAGATTGCCGCTTGGAAGATGGAGACGCGGTACGGAATTGCATAAGCGCGTAGAGGTGCCGATAAACACGTAAATTTGGTTGTTTAACTGGGTGGTGAGAGGAATGTGAATGACACTTACGGCGAGTGTTTGGCTGTAAGAAAATTTTTTATGAAATCTACGTTTATATTATACCTTTTTCGATGTTATTACTTGACAAATTTCAACCGTTCTAAGATTTTTAAACCTCTTATCGTAAATTGAAAAAAAAACGAACGTAATACCAAACAAGTATCCACTTCTAGTGATAAAAGTCTTCGAAAATAACTCTCTCTGTAGCGAAAGGTGCTTATCGCAACTCTAAAAAGGAGTAATTCGAGGTAGAAGTTTACCGACGCGTACCCGTTCGCAAAGTCGCACGAGTTACGTGCGATGCGGTCCGAACGTCACGCTCGACCGGCTTCAACTTCTCTCTCCGTCTCTCTTGCGATCCTTGCCAGTCAAGTGCCCATCGTCGGGCACCGAAGGACTCCAATTCCGAATTCGAATTGGTTTCAAAGCTGCGTGCGGCCGACTTTCGTGTATATTTCCGAGTAGCGCGTACTGCCGCGCACTTGACCATCTGCTCTAATGTTCTTGTGCAATAAACGTTAATTTGCAAATGACCGTTTTCATTCACTCGAGTTATTGATTATCGATGAAAACGAGAGCGAAAAAAATTTGTGGAATTCCCGCGAGATCCGAAGGTTTCGACCTAATTACGCGCATATTCAGGATATTTTAATTAGTCCAGGTCACCGGGAATAACGCATAAAAGAACGTTAAGTTGTAATGCTTCATTTTCGCGTATAAACTCTATCGTTGACATTTACATGAAAGCAACCGTCCAGAATATTTGCATGCATAAGTATTGCATGTATACAAGCACTTCCAATAGAAGTTAAAGTGATTTGAAATGGTTTCCGACCTTGGAGAAATGGGCATGAGTATAGAAGTCATTAGATGATACTGCAGTCAATGCATAGCAACTTGTTGCAAAACTTATTAAACAGTTAAATATTAATAGAAATAAACTTTATTTTATAAAATTATTTTTATGAAGTTTTTAAGTAATAATATAATACATACTAAGACACGACAGATTTAAAAGCTTCCTATTAGCAGCAATAGCGAATAAACAAGGAACATTTAACTTAAAAAAGAAATCATCTTTTTTCATTTACACATAACTTTGCTTCTTCTGATAATAATGACTTTATGAAGAAAGAGGTTGAATCTTTTGTTACATTGACGTACATTTCCTGCAGGGAATGAACGTAAACATTTTACGTTCGAAACATATAGAAAGAGATTCTCCCAGAACTTTCTCGTAAAGCTCGCAAGCACGATTTCTTTCCCCCGAGCGAGAGCCGCCCGTAGAAGAGGAAGCACACAGTGCGCGACAACAGCAGTTGTATCCTTCCTTCTCACCCTACTCCCTCCTACTCTCAGAAACAAGTAGTACAGGTCAACCGAGCTCGCTACCGCCGCGACTTAAACCGTTCGCTCGGCCGCAAACTCTACGGATAACTGCGCTCTCGCTGCTACTTTACACTCCTCCACCCCGCCACCACCACCCGTCGCTTCCTCCTCTTCTGCCAAACTACCGGAGAGCAACCCCCCTATATATGTACGACACCAAGGGCTGCGGTCTCGCCGAGGCGGAATCCGCAAACTCTCGCGTAAGCACAAACGAGCGAGCAACGGAGGAGGAGGAGGAAGAAGAGGAGACGGAGAGCATAGAGACGGCTGCTGTGGCGCACGGACAGATTGACGGACGCCTGGCGCGGTCTGTGTGACGCCAGGCCGCGAGACCACCTGACAGTCCGATCGGCCTGACGCACACATACACACGTCTATGCTGATAGGGGATCGGGTACGTGCTGATGCGCAGCGCGCGACTCCGCGACGCCACCGTCATTCATTCTGTTCGTGCAGCCTTCTCTCTGTTCGCATACGAGAGAGAGTGAGAGGGAGGGAGCATTGTGCGATTCTGGATTATCGAGGGAGTAGGGTACAGCGAGAAGAATCGCGCCTGATCAGCGGCTTTTCCCGGACTTGGCGGACGGGACATTTTTTTTTTTTTAGAGGGAGAGAGAGTACGAAGCGAGAGCGCGAATAGCAGCCGCACGTTCGAAAATATGACATGGGTGGGAGTTTCGCGCGTGGGATTGATATCGGGAGCTGGAGTTGGAAAAATTCGTGAATTCTTTGGTAAAATAGACAATGAAATATAGAAAAAAAGGTATATACATTTTTCTGGAAAAATGAAAAAACACAAAAAAAAACAGTTCACTGAAACGAATAATTGAAAAAACAAATAAAAAAAAAAGATCTAAAGAATGTTATTGACGTTTCGATCATTTATATCAATTGAATCGTAACATTTATAATCTCATGTCTAACTTGCGGATTTAAAGTATAAAAAGATTACGTATAGCAATGAAAATTTTATAGAAAAATCATTTTTATGATGTATATATACATCTGGAGTAATTCTTTTAAAAAAAGTGTTTGGCAGATTCGAAAATATGCCACTGCGAAAAATTGTACCGACATACACATATAGATATCTATACTCTACAATACGCGACTAGTGCGCTCCAAGATTCTTAACGCAAAGAGCAAAAAGAATTCAAAAGGCTTATCGCGCGCACGCGAGAATGACAGGAATTTAATTCCACGAAGGCCGAAACAAAAGCACGTAAAGCATGTACGAATGAAAATTCGTATAACTGAATCACGCGCGCAGCGGGTAGCGGGGAGAGGGAGAAGAGGGGGAGGTGGAAACAAGGGGAATACGCACGGCAAAGATAAATAGAAAGCATGTGCAGCGGATGTGCGTATGCCGGGCGAAAAAGCTTTTCGCATTTTTCCCCGGCGCCTCGCTCATGTACATTAACATTTAACGTTATATTGCGATAACGCTGCTTTGTGCCCACGCGACGAGGGATTACCCGCGATAAGCTTCAACTTTTTTATATAAAATATACGCAAAACACAAGTCCAGTAAACTCGTAAGGATTGAATTCAATATCAGTCTAATAAATACAGAAAATCAATAGTGAAAGCTATTCTTATATTATATTGTAGAATGTAAATCAAACGTAGTTATTTTTGAAAAACAATATTGGCAATTTGGCCTTCTTGTTCAAAGTGAAAATTGAAAATTGAACGTTGGAATATTCATTAATGTAACACGATTACGCAAATAAATAATATATACATATCCTACAGCTGCATTTGAATATTGAAGAGATAGCATTCTTATTTTAGATTTTCTATTTAGTGTAAATAATATTTAAACATTCAATTTAATAATTATGTCGGCAATACTTAGCCATACCACATATCATCGACTGAATCGAAGGTCAGAATCTCCCTCACAATACACATTGGCTTTGAAAAAATACCACTGAGAATATAAACATATTTTTAAGCGACTTCTCAATTCGGCCTGTATGTTTCTATTTGTCCATCGATTACCCGAAAACTGCTCGACCAATTCGGATGAAATGTTTTCAAATGAAAGTTATTTTATCCTCGAGTGGACCCGTTTCACTTTTTGTAAAGATCGACTAAGCATTTAACTGGTATTTAGCTAGTTTTTTTACATGTCTTTCCATACATGTTTGGTTGTTGCTGACTCCATTACATGTACTAGAATATATCTTGCAGCTCTTCGCTTCGTATATGTATTGTCTTCATCAAGAAGAACCATTGTACCTGGCTTGAGTTGATCATTCTTGAGTTTTTACCACTTAATTCTTACATCATTTCGTAGTTGAGGCAAGTACTCTCTGCGCCATAGATGCCAAAAATACTGGATCATTTGCTAAAAATTCTGATATCGATCTATGCGATCTGACTTAACATCCCACAAATCTTCCTGTAGTGGTGTTGTAAGAGCATCTCCAATAAGGAAGTGTCTAGGAAATAGAGAGGTGAGATCGTTTGGATCAGTGGACATAGGGGATAGAGGTAGGATGTTTACGTATGCTTCGATTTGCGTTAAGACTCTATAAAATTTCTCGTACGTGAATCTGGTTTCATTAATTATGCATTTTAACTGATATTTCGCGGAGTTCACGACGCGGCGCTCTCCAATATACCCCCAAAATGTAGTGCGTAGGGTGGAATAAAATGCTAATTAACTCCTTGTTTCGATAAGAACCCAGCTAAGCTATTTTCATTTGATGTAGCACTTAAAACTGCTTGAAGTTCGTATAATTCATTTTTTTGCTCCTACAAAAATGTTACCGTTCTAATTATAAATTTAAAGGGCTGCAAGTCTTGCTTTTCTTTATTATAGTTATTTTCATATTCATCCTTCTGAATATTTCTTCTTGCATGATACGTATGAGGTGTGTCGTAGCATGCTGCCACTCTAAGGTGCTAAGAGGACCTGCCCCTTATTTCTGTTATTGATTTGATCTTTTTTAGCTGGTTTATTGTTTTTTATCGTGATGCTTAGCCTGCAATTTCTAATGTATCTAGGAACCAATTCTGCCACTCGTATCAATTTTGTTAAGAAAGAAAATTTCACATAGATACTGAAATTTCTTTTAGTTCTTTGTTCCCTGGAGTAATCGTCGTCGGTTAGTTCCTTAGTGGTGCCGCTTGTTAAAAATCCCTTCTGGTTGTTAATAGGCACTGATGATCTGAACTACTCTCGAGTTTAGTTGTCAATGTTTATAAGGGAATTATGCTTTTTTCCGCATTTGCAGCGTCCGAGTTGACACTGTTGGGGTCGATGTCGGGATGGTAAACAGTTAGAACACAGTTCTAAATCGGACCCATTTGTTAACGGTCTGTGCTGTGAGGCACTTGAATTTATTACAAGCAAACATAGCATGTGCGCCCTAACATAGAGTGTAAAATGTCTTACAGCAATTTTTTTTGTCTTCTTGGATCGCACCTCTGTTTCTTTTTACCAAATTTTACACTGTTTCTCCAACATGTCCGTGAGATCCTTCAGAGTTGCCTTCCTATTCTCGAAAATGGCCCACTTCTTTTCCCATTCATTTTTTAGGAATGCGTTTAAATTTTTTATGAGCAGGTACATAATGGGGGTTTCTTCCACTCATCTGTGTTTTCTTTCAATGATTTCAGACCAAGTAAATTGCTTTTAAAAGCATCTAATAGATCCTCTAATTCCACATATGAATTTAGAATTAGCACATAAATTTCAGAGATATGAAGTTAAAATTTTTTTAACCTTTTTTCATAAGTTCTTATGAAAATCTCTATGTATCTGAATAGGATGAATAACATTCGAAAGAGAATTAAAACAGCTATATTTTCTAAAAAAAGAAATTTTCTAGCTATCACGGTTCTTTTGTTATTAACAAAAACGTAAAAATTGAAAAATGAAAAACATGAGTTTTGTATGTCCAACGATGACGAGAGTTAAATGGTTTTAATCGCTTCAAAATTCCTTGTAGAGGTAGATTGTGAATAGCTTTCGGCCGATTTCCTTGGGCAAAATCAATATTCCATAAATTTCAGAGATATTTAAGATTAAAATTTTTTTAGCTTTTCTCAAGTTGCGCTGAGTTTTATTTTGCGAACCTGAATGAGTGTGCAAATTATAGCGTATTTTGTATACTAGTGCAGGAATGTTATATTTTGGAAACATATTCGGGTTCGCAAAATAGAATTTTACACAATCCGTTAGGAAAAAAAATATCTCTAACTTGAATTTCAATGAACTATACTATACTACTGCTTTCACTCTACTACTGAAGTTTTTTCATATTTAACATCCATATCACAAAAGGTTCGTGACACTGAAGTAGTATACTCCCCTAGTACGTAATAGGACACGTCCAAATGAATAAGTAATTATTCTTGTATAATAATTTGTATTATTAAAAAATTACTACAATTGTCAGTTGACTTTTCTCGTCATTGCTGCCTATATGATTGTTTTTCCCACAGTCTTGCAGCGAGTTTTCAATCATTATAAAAGCGAAATTTCAATCATTATAATTAATTATTAAAGGAATCAGCAAATTAAGTTTGAGGAATCCACGGGCCAATAAATTTAGAGCGGTTTTATTTTATACTTAATATTGTTTTGATAATTAAACATTTTATAATTATTTAAAGAAAACAAAATTCTCTTTGTAAGTCGTTCTATAATTTGATAGTTCGTTACATTTTCTAAAAAGAATTCAACCTATCTCGGGAAGATTGATGAATTTGTACAAGGGAATATAACAAATTTCATAAGTTTTTTCAATTACATGTAATTGACACAACTTTACCACAACTAATTGTCTTTTCATTTATCTCTACGAAACAAACACCAAACCCTTCGTACCATACCTTATCTAACCAACTAATACATTGAATGAAAAAAAAACGTTCTATGCATTGAAAATTACGTACTATACTCACAGAGATCCTTCAAAAATCCTCTATTCCTGCTCATTAAACACGATGCCAAAAGTCGTCCAGCATTCCTCCCGATTCACTTTCGCTCTAATGAGCCCCGTGAATACGTTCCACTCAGCTTCCTCGATAAAAACGTATACATAATTCGCATACGTTCGTGTGTTGGCGAACGCATGCAGGCGCTGATGAGCGCGTACGCAGCCTCGGTGAGAATGCTAAAAAGAACCGACCTAATTTCCGGCTTTCTTTGCCCGCGCGCGCGCCGACGGCGACGGACGTCGTTTTATAACCTGCTTATAGCTTTAGCGTCCACTAAAAGCTGTGGGTACGAGCACGAGCGTGCAAACGAGTTACGAATAAGCTGCGCGGCGCGCGGAATTGTTGATGCTCTTATTCGTGGCAGCTCTCTCTCTCTCTCTCTCTTTCTCTCGCGTATTCTTTCGCAGACGAGCGCGTGCATGCCAGTACCGCTGCGTTGCGCCGCAAAAGCACTATCTCTTCCTATCTTTCTTTTGCGTTTTGTCTCTTTCTCTCTTTGCCTTGCTCGTCTGTCTCTCTCTCTCTCTCTCTCTCTTTCTCTCTCTCTCTTTCTTTCTCTGGTTCTCTTTCTGTGGCTGGTACGCGCGCACTCCAGTTCTTTTGTTCTTTGAATTTTTTCCTAGTTTACGCGAGCACAGAGCAGAGTCCCTTTCTTTGGCGGCCTTTTTAATTATTGCCATCTCGCGTAATGAAATTACTGGCCCGTTTAACACCCAAGTTTTTTTCGAGCCGACAATTTCCATGTCGATATTGCGAACGAGCACTTTACTAATGCCTGTTTGCATTAATATGATTAATGTGCCAGACTTTTACTCAGCTCAATTTCGAATAATGGTATAAATGAAAATGCGGATGAAAATGAGAAAGCGAAAAGTCGACGCAGACAAAGAAATTAATTACTTATTAACATATTCGTTAATTTTGTTTTAATTACTCATGAATTTACGATGTCAATATAATTTAATCAGTGAAACTGGTGTATTACTATACGGCATGTATATATAATGAACGATAGCTCTGATAGAAAATTAACTAACTTCACTGCTAACGCTTTTAACTTAGGTGTAAAAAAACTAAAATTCGAAGCATAAATTGGCTATAAACTCATTAAATTAAATTGCTTTTACTATATATATGTATATAAAATTCACTTTGAATTTTACCTATATATATATATATATATAGTATTTGGCTCAGGCGCCATAAGGTGCTTGCCTCCCAAACCAAATATTGCTCAGAACTTGGGTTCAATCCCCCGCTAGGTCGAAATTTTCGGGAGCTTTTTTTCAAAAATACTATCTGGATTTTTTGGTGGCGGAGGGCGAACCTCTAGTCCGGGGTTGGTGATATGAAGCTCCCGTATGCACCTGATCGGTGGGTCGGATCGATTAAGTATGGTGATTGCGCTAAGCGCACGAATACCGAAAAGCCGATTCCTTTGCAGGTCTCGCTCGAAAGCTTCACACAACCTGTAGAGGCAGACGTTTACAGTGGCTCTGTCGGTAAGACTGGGACGAATTACCCGTCAAACCGCGTTTGAGTCCCAGATTTTCACCGATTGATACAACCACCACCATGGTCTACACTGCATGTGCTTTGTTCATCAACACACTTCTGACTGATCTCCGTTGCTGTTTAGGATGTTAAACAAGATGAACAAAAAAAATATATTACATATGTCACATGAATTTGATTTTTATACATCAATAATTAGTTTATACCAAGATTCATTTTCATTCGCGGTAATCTACGTAGCCCTAGAAGTTAGTAAAAGTAAGGTGATAATAAAATAAGAGGAAATATGTTCAACTATAAAGCTATCAGAGTGCCAGTGATTAGTCAGTATTGATCATTCAGGTTAATGATTCCATTCATCTCGTCACCAAGTCATCTGCAGTTTCTATTTATTAGCTTTTCTACCTTACCCTTAATTTTTCATTCAGATTCTAGATGCAGAAACAGCATAGAAGCATCAAGCCAAATGAGCGGTCATAGTAGTTTTAGTTTCCGATTAATTATAAACGAGTTGATAATAAACGTGATAATGTAGATCGTTGTTTATAAGCATCGACCTGCGTCAGCCAGTCATTGTGTTCTGCAAGTGAACGAGCTCATAAGCGTGCGTACGCATGATACGTACATGACGTTAAACTTTCGCAAATGTATATACTGTTGACATTGACTTTTCGTAGCAAGTGAATGGAATATCGTATTTCATGTAGGCTATACCTAGATATCGATCCGCATGGAATGTGTTTAATTATCAAATATATTTTAAATTCACATATTCTTCCATAATGTTAAATAGAGTTTTCGGGAGTATTCAAATATTAACTTACATTTTTATTCTAATATAAATATAATGAAATACAGCTCATATAATATTCATACTTACTTGGAATTGAACCCTTTGGCAACATCCGTATGAATTAATAACTCCATTCATTTCATTTAAATTAAAAGTAAATAATTGTATCCGGATTCATTTTTTAAATAATATTTGAATACTTTTTTCTTCATACATTTTTTGGAGCAGTCTTATGCAAGCTATATGTATTTGAGAATGCACAGTATATTAATTCTAGAAAATACATAAGGTAAAATACCAAATGTCGGGACAAAAACAGTACAGGGGAAAGTTCAGACACATAGTTTGAAACTATTAAGTAACATTTTCTATATCTCTTCGATATAATAAATTAATTTTGTAGCTTCTTTACTATTTAATACAAAAACAAACTCGTTTTGATACTTTTTTTTTGTATTAAATATATAAGTTACAAACTGTAAGCAAGATGATGCTATAGCGGGACAGCATAGGGTAAGACGTGTTGAATATTGACGCAATAACGGGACAAAGTTTAGAACCAATATCGGGACATATTGTTTTAAATGTGTCCCGGCATTAGGATACGATAAAAATTGCGTAGGTAATGTTGGGATAAGATTCGTCCATATAACCATAACTTCGAAAATTTTCCCTCTATATTATAATGAAACTAATTTCGAATACAATTCAATATTAGTGGAATACATAGTTAATAGCATGAACAATACTCAGGAATGCATATAGTTTTCGTACTTGTTGAAAATTGTAGTATTTTTTATTGTCCGGGCAGATTTTGAGTTTGTCCCGCAAACTTTGGTATTTTACCTTAAAAATGTTGAAATATGATCACAATTACCGTAATACTTTTTAGATTAATTTCTATGAAAAACGACTTATTATCTACTGTCACTCTAAAATATAATAATTTAATAATTGTTCTTAAAAATGTATATCTCTCAAAAAAATTATATCATGCGGAATAGAAGTAGAAAATGGAAAGAAAGTGACAATTTACAAAGTGTCACCACGGTTATAACATGAATATATGTGTATTTGTCAGAATATGTGGGAAATCTCCAAGATTTTGTGAAGCTTTAATAATTATGAGCGCGCGAAAGTGTATGAACGAGACTTGCGAGAAAGAGGCTGGTACATTTTAATTTATTTGTTTTGCATAATTCATCAAGAGTGCTGTTGTAGGGTTGAATTAATCCGCGTAAAAAAATTTGATTGCCTGTGTATAGACAAATGTGGGCCATACCTGGACACGGCGCCGAAGCCAATCTACGGCCATACTTGGACATGATGGTCCCAAGAGTTTTCTATATTTATCTCATACATCAAGAAAATCAAATATAAAACATCAGTCTTATATAAATATAGACGTAGATATAGATATAGACATTATATGGGAAATAGTATGACAAAAGTTTGGCTCCAGTGTCGTGACGATACATCATCCATACATACATTATTATATTGCGCATAAATGAAAAGTATGATTTATGTCTCACTCATAATGTGGGCAATATATTAGCTATGAATTTCTTTTAGACGGGGAGTTTTGCAATATGAAAGTGAATGATAAGGTGTGAACTATCTAATCTATACTCATTTGTGGGAATCGAAAAATAAACAACTGCGGTCAAAAGCTTGTAAGAATTTTACGCCTGGTCGAAATTGAGACTTTTTGTAAATGTCTGATTCATATATACTTCGAATGGCAGGACAGATTTTATATAGGTTGCATTTTACAAATTGAATAAGGACTTTATGAACATTCTCTTATTTTTATAAATAAGATTAATAATTACGAGAAAATCAGCAATTCTTTATTTACCGCGAATTTTCACTGAAGACTCCTTCTCCTCTCATCATACCTGATCTGGAGCCCCAAACTAATCTCGTAGAACCACCGAACTGGCACACTTCGCGCGCTTGCACGTGTGTGTGTGCCAAAGAGCCGACATCGTTTCCAAACTAAGACGTAAATTCAGAGCGGTCACGAGTTAAGGGCCATCCTCTAGCAGATCGATCTCGAGAACGAGCGACACACAAACACAGACACACACACACACACACACCGTCGCCTGCATTCCCAAGCTCCGCATGTACGACGGAATGAGACACGAGGAGATTCTCCATTTCCATTTGACTCTGTACAAATCTTGTCAGCGGAATGCCAGATGCGCGCTGGTCCGGTGCGAAGCGTCATGGGAGAGAGAGAGAGGGGAGAGAGAGAGAAACTCTCCACGCCATCACCGCCGCAGCCAAGCTGGCGCCCGTGTTCGCCTCGCGATTGCCTTCGTTCGCATTATGCTCGGAATTAGACGTGACATGCGCGCCGCTGGCTGCTGAAAGAGCGAGAGAGAGAGAGAGAGATGTGGCTGGGCGGACTGCTCTTCGGCCCACTTAATTGCGCTTTACGAATTCATAATAGCAGACATGTAGGAGTTGGATGCGGCCGGGGGAACGACAGAATGGAGTGGAATAGAGGAATGCGTGATGATCGGCAGAGGAGCTTTCATCCAACACTTTTCGTGCTCTATACAGTTAATGCCACTTCCGCAACTGCATTTAACAGATTTATCAAACGCCTAAACGTGCACATCCTACTGAATTTGAAATATGTAAATATTATTCTATATACGAGTTTTCGCGATCTCACCATTGCAATTAATCAGAGTGAAAAATTATGGAGAACATAAGGTTGGAATTGAGTTGTAATTCAACGTTTTTTCCAAACTCTTGTTAAAAATAGACAAGTCAGCAATTTTTTCTCGTAAACTTTATACCAGAAGGCCGATCGATAAACCCGACTTTGAAATTCCCTCAAGTCTCGTCCATCTTTTCCCTCTCCAGGCTAGACCAGCCACTCGAATTCGGTACGCTCTTCAAAAATAATTAAAACAGCGAAGCCCCAAAAAAAGAGACCGCCAAAGCTCCTCTCCAACGGTTTCGAAAACTTTAAACTTCCTTCCCCGGGTTCACTTTCGATGTATAGACCCTCGATGAATTTTTCAACAATCCTCCCTTCCCCCCTTAGCGAGAACCTGTACGTATACCCGAGAAACGTCTCTTGACAAATAACTTCAATTAAAAGATCAGACGCGCTCGAGCGTGAAAACCGTCGAATCATCCGTAATAAGCTTGGCAGCTTCTTCCTTCTCACCGAAATAGATGAAAAAAGAGTATGAAGAGTGTAGAGAAAGAAGGAAAGAATAAGAATAAATGAAGGGCTATTCGGAGAATAAGGGCATGTCTCTTATGGGTTTCTCATAAGAGAATCGCCCTTATTTCCAACAGTCTTCCAAATGCAATTTGGAATGGTCTAGAGAATTATTCTCGAAGAAACCAATAGGTAGCTTTTCGTCGACACTAACGGGAATCAGGATATTTTATGCATTTTAATAAAGACGAAAATCGTGCAGTGCTGGGTTGCTTCGTTACGACTGGATTCGCATTCGAGTAAGTTTTTCCAAAATCCTTATATTTTTTCAGTGAGTATAGCTATATCTTTCGAAAACGTTTATCGAAACAGATTTTTTCAATGTACTGTTTTGACTAAAGGTAATTTTCATTAACTGCTATATTTAACGAAATAACACGTAGACGAGTTTGACTCCTCTCCATATATGTAATAACATGACTGATGTTATAGTTCCAATAACGTTTGAATATTATCATCATTGCATTGATATGGTATTGAATAGAATTATTTGCAATTCTGTAGGTAACAGAATATTAGAACACAATGCTACCTCTGTACTCAGTACAATGGAAATCAAATATATACTAATTGTTTGTACGGAAATGAATTGAAAAGATTAATATATATCCAAGTTTACCGTTGTCGAAAATAATTGGAAAAAATATATTTCATTTTCATTTTTCAACACCCACGCAATTATATTTAAAACAAATTCGAAATACCACTATGCAGCGAAAACAACGCATGAATCGAATTTCACAAAAGCAAAAAACATCAATTAAAATCGCCCTGAAACTTAACACTTGGCCAATCAATGCACTATTTTCATATGGGAGAAAACTAGATATCATAATCCTTTACAGGTTGCCAATGAAAAAGAATATACCGAGGATGTTTAATTAAAAGTATCGCGCACAGGTGCGCATGACTTTTATACTCGTGCAGGCGTGACGTTTTCGAGGACAACCCAGCGTGATCTACATCGTTTGGCTGCTCTCACTTCGTGTATTTCAACTAATCCAACAAGACTGTCCAGCGCATATATATATATGCCGCGCCTCTATATGTACATGCGTGCATGTGTGCACGTTGTTCTAGCTCTCCGCGTCTGAATATTGTTTGTGGAGCACTTTTAGCCAACACCTTCCTCGCCTCCTCTCTTCTGACACTCTTTAATTCATTTGTGAATACGCGAGATGGTGGTATTTATCTCGTTACAGTTATTCGGAACAAAATAATTTGTTCGTTTATTATAAATTTCGATGTAGA
>JAYJLV010045615.1:0-21519 GCA_036873485.1 Torymus texanus
TTCGTGTTTGGACAGATTGTAATAGTTGCATTTGATTTTGATACGCTCCACCCCAAGCAATTATCCCATAATTAATTAGGCTATTGAATAGGGCATAGTATATGATTTTTAAAGTGTTGTAGTCCATGTATTTGGTTATTTTACTAAAAATGAAAATTAGGTATCTAGTTTTGTTTGTTAAATACTCTATGTGTTTGCTCCATCTCATATTAGTATCAAAATTAATTCCCAAGTACTTTGTTTCAGTAACTCTTTTAAGCTGTTCACCATTGATTTCTATATTAATAATACTTGGAACACTATCGCTATAGTTACCAAAAGTTAAATAAACCGTTTTTTGTATATTTATAGTTAATTTATTAAGTCTAAGCCATATGGAAACTTCATCTATCTTTTTATATATTTTTAATTTTTATGTCATACCTTTTTTATTAGATTCTGTATGACATATTGAGTCAAGAAATGCAATAAAAAAAGAAATCGATTTTTTAAGAAGGTTTTGGTTTTAATTTTATAATTTGGTTTGAATCCCCAGCACTACTTCATCCTCTCTTATTTTTCACTAGTTTTCGATTATTATATCAGATTTTTCCAAGTTTTATTTTTTATTCTTTGATGAAGAAAATACTAACGAGTGATTTTTATCAAAGGATGTTTATCGTTCACTACTTCAAGTTAGTATTATTTACATTAAGAGCCGTTTTAACTAGCACACTGAAATACTGAAATAGTTAAACTGGCTCATCGCGGTTACGTAAATACCTCTGTACCTAGTGAGAGATAGAGGTCGACTGAATATTTAATTTAATAGATTAATAAACTCGAACAGTTAAAGAGCGTTCCATATAAACTTGAACGTATTTTTGAAGTCGTTTCTCATTCCATATAATACCTATAATTCTAATATTTTAGTGTAGACGAAACAAAGTCAAGATGAAAGTGGAAGATCAATGTTCTCCCTCCCTTTCACCACATCACCTTTATATATGCGAACGTTATGCATCAGCGGCCTATCCTTCTTCAGTCGGCTTCTCACCTCGGAAGGCCCTTCGTTGCCGCGATAAGCTCTTCTGCTACCGGATTGAAGAATCCTCCTCCCCCAAGCCAGGCGCAACATCTTTTTCTCCTTCTCTATCCGCAAGCTCGCCTCGTAATGTCGTAGTACGACGCGCATACAGACACGTACATCTATACCGTACGATAGCTTGACGACCTCCTGAATCAGCCGTGCGCTTACACTGCGCGACCTTATCTTCTTGCGCACCACCCCGAAAGATATACAATCCTCTATACAACCCTAACTCGCTATTTAGATGTTGCGTTCAGTATATACGTAGAAGCAAGAGAGTATTATACTTTTACGATGCGGCGCTGGTGTCGGCAGCGGCGTTACATACATATCGCTCTCAACGCGCAAGCCGCAATTTCCCGCGTATCAGCATTAAAGTCCTGTTTAAGTTGGGACGGTAAATCAGACTCCCTCCCACTCTCTCTATCTCTCTCTCTCTCGCTTTCTATCTGTCAGTTTTTTCGCAAGTATATATAGATACGTATGCATGGAAGCGTTTAGACGCGGAGCTTTGTTGTCCGGCGAATTTGTATCCACCCGCTCTATTAGATAATCATTACGGAGTAAGATGGAGTCGAGGGTTGGATGCTGGATGGGATATTTGAGTGAACGTGCAATTTTGTAGAATAGTAAGAAAAGTAATATAATTTCAAATTATATTAAAATCTTCAATTTTATTATGTAATATTATGAGTAATTCAAATTACGAAATTCTTTTTTTCTTCGTAATTGATAGTAACTATTTTTGCAATTTCACTTTGCTCACAACGAAATAAATTATTTTATTATAGTGTAATTAATTCTATCAAATTTTGCATGCCAGCTACAAAGGAATGGAAACCGAGAGAGGAATTCCCACTAATTATCTTTCAAAACCTGACATAAACAGCAATAGTTTTACTTCAATAGCAGGCAAACCAACTCTACATAAAAATAGATAATTATTGTATGACAAACGATATTTGTAATAAAGAAATTAAATTTAGTAAGAGAAAAATTTTGATACTCGCTCTATTAAGACAGATGAAATAGCCCTACAGCAGCTGCTATATTATTTTCAACGTGAAATAAGCATGCACTTAAAACTAAAACTGCCAAAACTAAGAGGCATAAACTACTGAAGAAGACAACAGCCTTATGAATCTCATATTTTAGCGGAATTAGCCATTTCTCTTCTCTTTGTCTCTTTCTATCTCTCCCTTTAAAAGAGTGCACGCAAGAAAGAGAGAAAGAGAAAGCGAGAAGAGAGAGGGGGAGAGAGAGAGAGAGAGAACTGTTTCTGCGTAAGAATAAATAAAAGCACCTAAGAATCTTTATGCGACTGGCTCAATTCATGAGAGTTGGAATAGCTCGAAGTAAGAGGTAAAGAGATGCGGCGAGTTTGGCTTTATTTTTACGCTCGGTTTTATGGTACTTAAGATGAATGCGCAGGATGCGAGGTTGTAGCTGCATACAAAAAAGATGTAATCGTGCAATCGCTCCTATGTAAAGTTTTTTTTTCATTTTATTTAACGTCACCCTATTTCTGCCCCCTTGCGATGCTAATCGATGACGGAGGTCTGTGGTGTGTTGGTAAACAAAGCATTTGTAGTGTGAAAGAGTGGTGCTTGTTATCAATCTGTGAAGATCTGGGACTCAAACCCGGTTTGACGAGTAATTAATCCCACTCTTACCGATTGAACCACCGACCTTTAGACTTTATAAATCTCTCAAGCGACACCCGCAGTGGAATCGGCCTTTCGGTACTCATGCGCTCAGCGCAATCATTGTACTTAGTCAATCCGACCCACAGATCAAGTGCATACGGGAGCTTTAGCCACCAACTCCGGGCTGTAGGTTCGCCCTCCGCTACCGAAAAAATCGGAAAATATTTTTGAGAAAATGTCTCCGAAAAATTTGCGCTAGCAAGGAATTGAACGTGAGCCCTAAGCAATGTTTGTTTTGGGAAGCAAGTACCTTGCCGCCTGAGCTACATACCACTCTCTATGTAAAGTACGACGAATAAAAAATTTGATTGTTGTCGGATAAAAACAGCAAAGTCAAGGACTGGGAATTTAGGGAAGGATGGGGGAAGAAGGTTCCATTTTACGATGTGCATGCGATGGCGGCTCCTAAAAAAAATGTTTTACTGTCGTATTTTTTTTCTTTTGCTAAGGACGAAGCTATGTGTAGTCCTTCTTGGAAGCCAGCAAACAACCCAATGACTGAAATATTTCCTGAAATAGAGCGATCGTATTGAAAGGAAGAGACTTTTAGTTCTGGAATAGTTTGTATTTGCATTCTGTTCGAAGGGATGCTGGAAACCGAAATTCAATCTCAAGACAAAGTTACTTTACGAGATACTTTTTAGGAAAACCTCGATAAAATATTTACGGTAGTGGATATAAATAATTTTGAAATGAAATACATAAATAGTACATGCACAGAACTAACTAAAATATTAATAAGAAAGAAAAATCTGTGAAAAGTTAAATAAGAAATTTATAAGAAAAATAACATTAATTCATTAATATTGCATTAAAAAGAGAGTATAGTTGTTCTCCTGTTATCCACGGTAATATATACACGGTGTCCAAAAAGTCTGGAAACACACGAATAATTTAAATAATTTATTATAATTTATTTTAATTTAATAATTTTTTAATTTATTTTTTAATTTTTTTAAATTCATTTCTCGGTAATATTATATTAAACTTTTTTGAAAATGATAACATTAAAGTATTATCATAATAGTCTATGTCATCAAAACTTTTTTATATTTTCTTTATTAGTTTCTGAGAAAATTGGAAAAAATAGTTTTTCGTTGTGTTACAATAACTGTAATAAAAATTACAATATCGTTTTATAATACATAGGTCATTTAGTGTATTGTCCACAAAATACATATGTAAAATTTTAGCAAGTTTTATAGTATAGTTAATTAAATAGAGAATATTAAAAAATATACATTTTCATCAATAATAAACGTTTGACTTTAGCTATCAAAACCTTATTTTCTTTAAATTGTAGTGAATTTTATAACATTTAAAGCGTATTAATAATAAGTAAAGTTTATTTAAATCAAATGATTCATACTCAAAATAAAATTTTTTTAATCTTTTAAAAAAAAATCTTATTGTTGTCAGCAAAAAATGAGACCACTTAATCGAACTTGTACATACGTTTTTCTTTATTTTCTATAAGGCTTAAGAGAGAAAAATTATTGGTGTAAATATTTTATTAAAAGGCATTCATAAATTTAGTTTTAGGATACCATGTATATACTTATGTATTTTTTTTTTCGAAGATTAGTTTTTCATTTTCTTTGATATTGTATAACTTGAAAAAACCCATTATAAAGCGAAAAAAGAAAATGATCATAATTAGCAGTGTAAATAATTTATAAAAGTTATAAATAAATTCAGTTGGAAGAAGCTACGTTTCAATTAATTGGTAGCGGTTTTTACAGTCAGTCTAATCAAATATTGACTCTTTCTCCTTAATTGACTTCTCTAAATTTAGTCAAATACTTCAATTCATATATTTTAACGAATTTGAACAATGACATATATATCTCAGCTCAACTTTAACGAATGGGATCTAGAAAATAAATATAAACCATATTTAAAACCCTAAATAAAAACTCTTAAGACTTTTTAAAGATTGTATGTTAGTATTAGTAGTGGTAAATTGAAGTCGATTTAGTGGTATCGCCATCATGATCGTATTGAGCCAGGACTAATCTGGGAAAAGTAAATGAACAAGCTAAATACTTAGCATACATATCCTTCTTAAATCAATTGAATACGAAGAAGAAAAGTTGCAACTCAATATACTCCGAGATTAATTAAGAGAACGTCACCAATCGTTAATATTGAATATACATTTTTTATATAGTCTTTTTCCTCTTTAGTTAATTACTATTTACTACTATATTTTTAGAGTGTGTAAGTGAATGCGTGAAAGATTGTACGTGCACGCGATGTCTTTGCTAAAATCTTTGTTGTTTAGTGGTTTACGAAGTAGTTTGATAAATTAGGAGTATTGTTAGCGGTGTATTAGTAAGTGTAGATTCTTATGAAATATAATTTAAGAGTGAATTTTTTGGAAACAAAAATTCTAACTAGACAATAGAAGTGAAGATTTAAGGTTAGATGAAGGCTTAAGTAGATAACGCGGGAAATAAAAAAAGACCTAGAAAGAGCGTTGCTAGTAAAGAGAAAATTCTGAGTTAGATCATTGATTGTGAAAAATGATGTTGCGAAGAGGAGAGAGCAATTAATAGCGATAACAGAAAAGAGCTATATATTGGTAAATAGGAAGGTGCACTAAGAAAAAGCGAAGATTTAAGAGGAAACCCAAGAGATGGAATAGGAAATAAGCAATAAATATTCGTACATTAATGAGCGAAAAGAATGAAGAAAGAGCTATATAGACAAGAAAAAACAAAGCAGTAGAGTTAATAACTATAAAAAATAAAAGCGAGATATGAAAATTCTTAAATAAAGCAAAAGACAAACAGTAAAGGACAAAATTGAAGAAGAGAAATAAAACAAGCACTTGAAGGGGTTATTAGAGGGATCAAAAGAGAAAAGATCGGATTAAATCAAAGAAAGTAAAAACTAAAAAAAAATTAGAACAACGAGGTAACGGCGGAAGAAATTAAGGCAACAAAAAGCTAAAATCGAGAAAAGCAGCAAGAGTGGACAAGATGATAATGAGGTCCAGATATATGGAGGAGATCTTACACAATTATACGGATATTAACAATTTAATATCCATAATTGGAAAGGTATGGAACCGAAAGAATATGAAAAGCTCGAGTAATTGTAGATATATCTCGTTGCTGTCGTCAGGATGTAAACTGTATACGGAAGTGATTTTGGAAAAATCCTAGAAAGAAGTAAAGGAAAAGAAACTCTTGTCAGAAAGTCAGGCGGGATTTATGAAAAAAAAAATTTACTACAGCTAATATTTAAATGCATATCGATGGTTCGAATATATGAAAATTAGTAGTCGAAACCTAAGTCAGACGTTTGAATAATTGTAATTTGAACGCAAATTTTACTTCTATAAGAAGATTCAGTCAGTATGATTTTGTTTGTTACAGGCTGTTGTGTGGGTAGGCGCTCTATGGAGGTGTGAGTTACTGGGCTCTGGGATGGTAACGAACCGTTCGATTCAGTACTCGATATTCTTACTCTTGTGTTTGTTTCCGGCTGTTGTATAGGTGGGCGCTCTATTTTACCAAAGTATCTTTGATAGGTAGGTTGCATTGGATAATCTGTCACTTCACATAAGTCATCTGTCTATTGCACTATGATTTGTGTTTTATTTGGAATTGTATGAGCGCCACCGTGTAATATTGAGAGATGAGCATTCCGAATGATCAGCAATGTGAGTTGACTGCTCCGTGGTAATATTGCTGGGTGTTTTGAGTGATGATCTAGTTGAGTTTTGTAAAGCCGACCTCCTACTCTAATAATTCCTAATGAATCTATGTATGCAGTCAATCTGTTGAAGACATGGTTTCTTGGGACTTGAGAATTCTTCAGCATAGTAAGTTCTGAGTGGAAGAGAACTTGCTGAATTTTCTTGACCAAGAAGAGTTTCGCTATGCTGATTAGATCAGCAGTGAGTTTCGATTCATGGTGAGTTTTGCCCTTAGCCTTGAATCGATTACCTGCGAGCATTAGCCATCCAGTGATTCGTAGAAATTGAGTGAGTGATGAGTAATGATCAATGATGTTCCATGTGGTGTCTGAGTTTGACTTGGCTGCGGTGAATGTGACCTTAGCCCTCGCTTCTGGGAGGTTTTTCTCTTCAATAGAGTTGTCTTGAAATGGTCAAGCTGACTCATCCTGGCAGAACTAACTTAGTTCGTGCCACTATAGCTGGTATGCTCTAAGTTCAGATGTGGGTAACCCCCGAGAAGCACAATCCGCCGGATTTTCCACTTCAGGAACATGCCTTAAGGGGGGTGACACCTTTAAATCCCTCCCATCATAATGATCTGTAAAAGAGAAATTTTGATTATTAATAAAATTTGTAACTACTATACTAAAAGTATGTTACATTTATAATACAATAAACCAAAAATGGAAGTTCTAGACCTACTTTGTCTCAAGATATGGACTTTTAAAAATTTAGGCTTTGGCATAGCCTACGGGTCCATGGAGGTGATGGATGTTAATCCGGGTGGGCTTAAATTGTTGGTATTTTATGTAGTTTAGGGCTGAAGAGTTGTACGTATCAAAATTATTTACTCAAATATATCGTCAGATGTAAGAAACGCTAATTGGTATCCGTCTTTAGGCACTCGATATGGATTATCTCTCCTTAGAGATTAAATGTATTAAATGAGTCCGTGTTTTAGGACATACATTTCTTTTTACTAAAACATCTCTTATTTTGAACATTTGTTCAACCATTCCAAAGCATTCTATTTGAAGAAACAAAATAGAAATTTCGTACGTGTACCTTATCTATTTATATTTTCTTGTTAATTGAGAGGATTTATTTAATATTATCTTAATTTACATAAACAGTACAGTAAGATAATGTAAATCATGAAACACTTGCGCGATGAACACTGTACCCCCCGCGATCTACTCTCGCGAAAAAGTCAAGCTCAACTTGCGGTGTATATAATGTAATCGAAAACGAACGGATACGGCTGTGGCTGCCACGAAGATCCGACGACGATCCATAAGGGACGTAAAAGCCCGAGTTGTACAGAACAAAAGGCTAAACCTGCGGTGCCTCGCACCGGCATACGTGATTTGCCGGCTGCGCGTATGAAACTCGATAAAACTCTCCCCATCTTTGACTCGCGCACACGCGCTCTCGAGTTCCCCGTGATAGCGTATACCTGTATGTGTGGGTGTGTATGTGTGTGTTCTTATCAGAATTCAATACAGCTACGTACACATAGAATTTCCATTTTTAGGGATATGAGAGCTCGTACCGCGCAACTCCGCAATGTTACACCATCTTTCAGTCTTCTCTCTCTCTCTCTCTCTCTCTTTCCCTCTCTCCCTCCCTCTCTCTTTCTCTCTCTCTCTATCAGTACTAGCGCTTTTTCCGAACGTCCAAGCGCTACCTACCACTTTCCTTCCCACCTTCTATACGTATGTTCCTACATATATACGAATACATAGATAGAAACAGAACTACACTTGACTACCGCGGGCGTGATTGAATTTTTCTCGCAATATCCTCGCGCGACCTTTTTGGAACGACCTTCTCATTCTCGCGCCCGATTAGTCGTGTCATCGAATCCAGAGGATCAATTTTTTTAATTGGAAATCAGTCTCCTGGAAGGGTTAGAGAGCGAAAGAGTGCACACGTAAACGCCCACGCGCGCACAAGCGATGGCTCGTGTAAGAGCTTGCATAATCTTGGTATGTACTCTGCAAAATTGAATTCCAGCAACTGAGCGAGCACACGACGAGCGTTGATTGGACCTTTTATTTTGTATTGATGGAAGAGGGAGGGGGTCAGCAGGCTATTGTTATTTTCTATACCTTGGGTGAGGGCAACAGGGAACGGAAGAGAAGGGGGGGGGAAATCACTAACCATACCAGGTACAATGTTTGAACGGTGAGTGTACCTGTTCTTATTCGCGTTAAAATTTTTTTATTTTTAGTTTGATCTAACTCTACTGCCTACTCTGGATGTTTCAAACGCATACAAAAAGATACATCGAGCGACATATGAGGACGATACGCGGAAAGATGCGCATCGGCTTCGGTAGATTAGCGGAGAGAGCACCGGTCGCGAAAACGGAAGGTTCGGGGTTCAATTCTTTGCCGAGTCACGCCGTGCAGTTTTTTTATCGAGTCGTTCTCTCTTTATTCATTTATTTGTGATTATTAAACCGTAACGGTAGCAAATGAAATATTTTTATTAAAAGAGGAAGAAACTGTTGCCAATCCATTGGCTCTTAGCTTTCTCAAAATTAATTTATTGGTCCCCTACATTTATTATTATTGACAAAGTGTTATGAATAAGAAATTTGTTTAAAAAATTTTAAAACTATCGGAATAGATAAATTAATAATAATAATAATTATTGAAATTTAATAAACGAGTAAATAGAGAACTAGATACAAAAGGAGACAGTCTGACCCAGAAACAAATCGAATCCCGGACTTTCTGTTCTTAAAATGTGTGCTCTTCTTCCTTATACGTTGCACGTAATATAATACAGAACCTCGATTCGTTTTTAAAATTTGTTATGATATCTTTTCTTATTCAATAGATATATCCTATTTTCATAAAATTATTTTTTAAAGGATAACTAAAGAATCACTATATCCATTGATGCACTGTTTGCAATTCTATAAAACAAAAATTAAACTCAAATTTATGTAATTTTGAAGCTAGGTATCTAACTAACATATTAACAAAAATGAAGATGCCTTCTATCACTTATAAAATATCTAATTTTTGACATATGATATCTCAAGAACTAATCGTCGAATTTTATTAACTCAGTTCAAAAATATAAAATAGACGAGATCCTACAAAATTGTATACCAATCGGATGAGTTTTACTCTTGCTATTATTTGATAACGAAGATGCATTTTTTCAAAAAATAATTTTGCTTTCTTGAAGAAGAAGCTTTTTAATAGTTAACATTTATGTTTGGCTAAAAACAATATAGAAATGTGTATTTGAGGTCTCATTATTTTTGAAAAATGTCTGTTTATTGATCTTTTAATGCCGGATAACTTTTAAAATTTTATGATGGGTAATTTTAAAAGTTCAGTCTTCAATATTTATAGAGTATAAATATAGTTTTGTTAAAATTCTAAGAATTAGAATAGAACTTCGAAAATAATAAATGCATTCGAAGAATCGCACACGACGATTTATCGACTTATTTTAATTTATTTAAATGAGCTGTGATTTGAATTATGTATAAAGCGAAATTCTATTTCCATTTGTTTTACCTTAAAATTACCTTTTACTTAATTGATAAATACTTTAATTTTATTTAAGTTATAGTTGCAGCAATCTTAAATTTTTTCATTCAATTAATTAGTCTCTTTACTTTGCACTTGTAATATTACTTCTATTCTATATCAAGTCTTCCACCGAGTATGTTTATTTCCCTCATCGTTATTTACATTTTTCTTCAATTTTTATTCTCACTGTTTAGAACTCTTTTTACTTTCGAATGTTTTTCTTGCCTCTGGTTTTTGATCTTACACTACTCTTCACTTATTTACCAAATCAAATTATACTAATAAAATTCATGAACAATACTTCTTTATTATATTATATAATATATACAAAATAAGGTGAATTTTGCATGTACATTATGCAATATTTAGCTTGTAATCTTATTGTTCGTTTATTATTTATTATTTTATATCAATCCCCCATTATTTTCTAAATTAATAAAATTGAATAAGGGCTTGACGAACGCTATCTCTCCTCTTCCACGCTTCTCCTTTTTTTACTTATTACTTTATTTAGAGTACTGCTGTGAATAGCTCGAGAATAAACTCTAATTATTATCCACTAAGTATTTCGTATCATAAATCACTTTATGACCATTTATTATATCTGGCATACAGGATATTATTATATTATTCCTCTGGCTTTTTCTTGCTGCTTGTGCAATCGTACCTTTCTTCGCTATCATTTGTATTTCCGTCGTTTTATCTGGTCCGCTGTTTAAATCAAAGACATCCCTGTTCATTGCTCGCGCGCATGCCATAAGCCGTCTCCTTGTTATCAACTTTTCCTGCTGTTCATCCCTGTTCCTGACGCTTTTATTTTCGTCAGTCTTATCGATAAATGCCCCCCCCCGCCCCCTCCCTTCCACTTCCACCTGCTCTGACTGTCTTGCTTTCTCTTTCTCGTACAGCACTAAAGAAAATATCTCAGATAATTCTTAAGTTTAGCGAAAACTGAAGAGAACTTTAAAAGTTATAAAATAATTTTAGTCTATTTAACAATGCTCACGGGAATTCCGTTTTCGATTTCCGAATATCGTTTATTTTTGTTGGTTTCATCCAGAACTGTATATGGATTCTGTTTAGGCAAACAATTGAAAATTGCAATAGCACTGACATAGTTATTCTTATCACTAACCGCTTTGGAACATTGCGGTGGTCTTATTAATTTATTTCTCGTTATACTGGTTGAAGTATGGTATAAACTCATAAGATCTTTATAGTGAAAAATTATACACTCATATGCAAAAATTTGCTTTAAATTTAAAGGATTATTTTGATTGAAAGTATTTTTATTTATAATTTTTAGTATTATATTTTGAGTCTTTTGTAATAATATTAAATTATTCTGATATGCACCACCCCAAGCAATGCTCTCATAGGTAATGATGCTATGGGAAAAATCTTAATAAATCATCATTAGTGTGCATGGTTGCATCAATTTAGACATTATATAGTACATATATTATGTACTTTGTTTTTTTTTAGTATATGCTCAATATGTTTTTTCCATCTTAAATTGTAATAAAAAATAATACCTAAATATTTACATTCTTCTACCCTAGCTAATTTAATACCCTATATTTGTATGTTCATACCTTTAGGAACGCTATGACAGTAGTTACCAAACGTTACATATACAGTCAGGTAGAGTTGCATACTTTTTTAGTCAGGTCTTTTGGGTTAATTGTTTTATTTTGGGTACTTTCTTGTTTTATTTTGAGTACTTTCTTGTTTTTATTTGGTAGTTTATTAGTTAGGACATCAGCAAACGTTCGTCAGTTATAATGTGCTGACTTCGTCTCATTTAATTTCAAAGATATGGCTATTTAAAAAAAAAATTTTTTTAATTTTCATCTCAAATATTTTTGTAATTTATGGACCAATGAATCCGGCCAATGAACTTATTGGAGAGATATACAAAATCTCTATAGCTCCGTAAAATTTGAAAGCGATTTAGTGAATTTTACTCTAGTTATCGTTTGTCAAAGAAAATTACTTTTTTCATGTATGTTTGTACATTGGCTTATAACCAAATATTACTGACAGGTACCATCGGTTACATAATACAGCTCGATATTACGTACCCCCTTAAAATACGGATGGGGAAACTAACGTTACTATAATTGGTCTTGAGAAGGAGACTATGTAGCTTAATTCTCCTCTTTTTTTTAATTCACCTACCACATGGAAAAAATTTGAAAGCTAGGATTAGATTTAAAAAGAGCAAACTTTTTCACATAACAATTCTAATTTTGGGAAATATTTCTTTAACGATTAATAAATGATCAAGTGCATTGAAAAAACGATTTATTTGAGATAATTTGGACTAAAACAGGCTAAGAGAACTTATTTATTCGATTTGACAGATCAAATACCTATGTGTATACATTGATAAATCACTTCAAGTGCACACAAACAATATTGTTAATTAGTTGGAATACGTTTGACCATGATTGGAAAACACAGCTGTAGCAACGCCCACTTAACTAGTCCAATTAGACAATCTATTTGTTAAATTCAACAATAATAGATAACAGAACACAACCACTAACAATTTTTTTAATAATCACTTGTTAATTGCAAATGATCAGTACGCCGTAGAGTTACATCGAAAATTTATCAAGTTCGTTACAGGTTTCTTAATGGGAAAATTAGTCGATTAATGGCTATCATATTTGATCAACTAGTTTCAATTTCGCAATTGAAACCTTAAATTTGTAATCAGGAATTCCGGTAACGTACAAATGTGAATTTGGAATCAAAGGAGTTATTATCTGTTTCTAATTAATCGTATCCAACAATCTATCAAAAGTGCTTTTCAAATTGATTTTTGTCAAATAAGTATATAAACAAGCCTAATAATTCTAATAACAACAAATGTTCTTTGCTTTGTACAAAACTTATCTTCTGTTCCCTTTAGAAACAATTAAAATAGCAAAAACGAATCCTTACCGGATTACACACTTGAGTCCTAATTTGACCGCCAACAACAATGATGTGCCAGGCTCACACGACGACGGATTTCGCGCCTAATTGTTGCTTCGTTGATTCTCCCGTTCGCTCGCGCCCCCTTGATTTATTAAAACGGTAGAGCATGGTACTCGCCGGAGTACCGATGATAGCTATACACAACTGTCATAGGTGCATGCTCGCCCACCAATTACCGAGTATATATTTGTTGTGCACTGTCTACGATTGGTATTTTCCAGCTAAATAAAAAGCACTCATGATCTTCAGCTTCACTCGTTTTAAAAGCTATTTTTTTCGCAAACCTTTTACGGCAAAGATAATTTTGCAGAGCGCGAAAGAGTTGTTCGTTTGTACAATGAACTCTTCATTGTCGGAAAATACCGCCAGTAAGTAAATTAGTTTTCCCGCTTTTTCCACATTTGCGATTTAGCGGTTTCTCGCACACCTGCGCGTACATTGGTACGCTGTTTTGCCCGTTTTTGTGTCGCGCTCATGGACGAGGGGGGAAGAGGTTTCGTTGCCCCTCTCCCCCCCCATACACACACACACACATCATGTACAGTAGTTTCCTCTCCATTGTATTTTCTCGCTCTGACGGACGATGAATGTTTTTCTCTGAATCCGCAAAAGCAATGGCGGAATTTCACGAAATTATTTGTCCGCGCAGCACGCTCTATCGAAAGTAGAAAAGTTTCTCTGAGCCCTTTGTCGCAATTAAGCGACGTGTATGCCAACTAGAAGCACGTGCGCGCGCACACATGTACACATATAGAGTAGAGCGTCGAATTGGATTTCAACAGGCTGGGTAAAAAGTTTGAAAGCTGCCGTCCGGGAAGCAGCACGAATCTGTCAATTTTTCAAGCGCGACTTTTCCATTTTCTTCTATGCCGCTGACAGACGTGAAATTTAACGAAATTTCTGTAGTTTTCGCGAATTTCCCATCCTCCCAGATTTCTTCAAGGATGTTACATCGTGGATGATAAACTCAACGTCCCCGTCATCGTCGTCCTTGTCCTTCTCATCCTCCTTCTTCTTGCTGCTTCCATCAAAAAGTAACAAAAATATTCAAAGAGAAGGCAAATGCCGCTTCCACCCACACGATCGATAAAAACAACCTCGCGCTAGCTCTTGCCTGTACAGCAGCTACGGTGGCAGCAGTGGGACGGAAACTCGAGTATTCGAACGAATGGTTCTATAAAACGAAATACTTAATATTCTGGGTAAAAAGCTTCGGGATATTCGGCGTGATTCCGTTTGGCTTTCGTGTCTGACGTCCGGAAATATATGCCAGAGTGAGAAGGTAAAATTTAAGACGCTAGAAATGATGTATTTAATTGTTTTTCGGCACACATGCAGAACAGTATAAAGGATATAAATATTTTAAAAATTTTTATATTTCCCCCCAAAGAAAGTTATTATGAGTAATAGATAATAAATCTATGCCATGGCAACATACAAAATTTAAATCAGAAAAAGTTTAATTTACTATACATAAATTTTCATTTATTTTGGAAATGCATTTAAAAATTAATATAAGAATTAGCATCTTAAAATACGTATAATATTGACTCATTGTCGGTAGAGAAATATACGATAAATAGTTTTAAGTAAAGAAAATATTTATAGTAGCAAATTGAAGAATATCAATTTTTATTACAGGTTTTACTTGATTTAAATTATATATTTATATGATACAACGCATCAACCAAATTTTTGTTGTTAGACTTCAGATTTAATTTGTTTGGAACAAATTTATTAAATTTTTCTTGTATATTTGCTTTTTTTTATAAAATAAAACTTGCTCTACTTCACAGAAAGCTTCGCAAATCCATACAAATTCAGCCCAATATCATCATACAAAGAATCATATTTCTTAAAATCTTTTTATTTAATTGACCTATCTCCAAAAACATCGGAAAGCATCCAAATTTGATTTTTGAAAAGTTTTAAAATTACATTATGTCTTACTACTTGAGAAACAAAAGGTTTCACGTATATGAAATAAGTGGATATCAAGGAGCGTAGGAGTACTACAAAGGTAAGTATTTCATTTATTTGAATTGGGTTGTCTACATATATTACATTCCAGAATCGATTTTTATAACATACATATCACGTTTTACAGTAGAGGATACATTTCAAATACGTTTGTAGCACATGGAAACAAGAGTAGGCTGTACCTTACCCAATGCTATATGGATTTCCTAGCATATAAGAGCTAACTCAAATTTTATTCGATTTCGTTAATACTTTGCTATTTAAGAAATTAATAGTGTTTCTTTCCATATATGCTCGGTACAATAACATGGAAGAATCGCGCACGAACTGGCAACGTCGGTCGCGTATATCCATGCGGTAGTATTTGACTCCTCAGAAACTCTCGTAAGAGACTCATCAGCGAACGCACCGAACAGTCATATTCGAAATCTGAGTAAAATAGAACAAAATCATTCCCGGATAGTGATTTTGAATAGAAGAAAAAAAAAATACATGGAACTTCTTCCAAATATACTAAACTTAAAGTGTACTAAATTTATGGGAATCGCTTTTCGACTTATCATTGTCGCAATTTTTTATGAAATACACAAGTAACTATTACATAATTTACTGTCAGTTTAAAAACCATAGAAGAATGATTCTTTTAGTAAAATACGAAATAAAATATTAGAATTGTAGCATTAAAACAGACAAACTGTGAGTATTTTGTAAAACACCTTTTTTACACGACCGTAGAATACTAAAATATTAGGAGCTGAATAATTAAAATAAACAAATAAGTACTCCTCTGGTTTTTATATGCTAGAACGTTAGAAACTTGAAAAAACAATATGATATATGACTCACTTTAACGTTAAACAGAAAAAAGTGCGACTTGGATGAGTAAAAAGTGGTATACAAGCTTCAAGTTCAGTATCTCTAGAAGTAGTTCCTTACGATTTTCTTTTTCTTTAATTCCTATCCGAGTATGAATTTTATCCATATTACTTACGTTTCAAACCACCGCGTAGGGGTATATGGGTACCCGGTCATTCCTCGTTCCTTGGCGTTTCTCACTATCTTGTTTGATACTCGCTCTACTTCTTTGAATGTTAGCCATTGTTTATGTTTCATATTCTTTTCAAAACGTTCGCTTAGCTATGGCTCAATACATGAAATTGCTTTCAAACTATTTCCAATTTAATTTTAATATATTCTACTTTATTCTCTATTTATCCTATTATAAATGCGCTTTTAAATAACAGGCTATGTACAGTCAACTCTTTCTATAGTGTTATAAAATTTTCAGCTTCGGCGATTTTTCTTGGAATATCGCTGCTCCCACTCTTCGCTCGTCCCGCCCTCCGAAATGGCACTATTACAAGCGGGCGGTAGTGGAATTGTAACTGTGGTACAATAATACTTGTAATTGTAGGTGAGTGAGCTCCGAGAGGAGTGGGGATATAGCTCGAACGAAAATGAGGGGAAACGGCGCTCTTGATAGCGGCACTATAGAAAGAGTTGTCTGTATATTTTAGCAATCCAAATGTATTAATTTTATTTATATCCATAACAAAGGCATTTAGAAAATTTCCATCACAACAGATTTAGTTAATTATTAAAAATTAATTGTTATAGCACGAACGTAAGTTAATGAATGATATCTGATTACATAACTCATGTTTCACTGCGCATAGTATATTAGATCGTTATTCCTGTTTAATTTTTCTCTCAGAAAATATCAATAATTCGATTCGCATAGTAGATCATCATAGTACATATGAGCATTTACTACCGCGGTCTCCGATAAATTCTCGTATGACGGAACCCGATAGAATATATTTGCGATATATAACGAAAATGCTATTTACCAATCATAGTTGAATTTCAGACAAACTAGAACCGACGTGACAATGAGCCAATTGCGCCAATCTGTTTTCATGTGTACAGATATGCGCACATGCGGGCTTACACTTGTTAAGTTAATTTTCTCATAAATTGCGATTATCAAGCAACGGGGCGAACTGACGCATGGTGCCGTAGTCTCGCCATATACGTAAATCCATCCTGCTTTTGAATTCGGAGCGTGCGTCAACAAACGATACACGTATAATTCGACTCTTTAAATTTTTCATAAGAAGATTGAGTTTTTCAATGAAAGGAGAAAAGAAACCCAGTATACAGCGGAAAATTTATGGATAAAACGGTGGCTTACTTATTGTAAGTATTGAAAAACATTGATACGCCATACCGATTGATTGTTCAAATTTGAAGATATTTAATTCATCAATAATGGAATGAGAACTTTCACATATAAGAATATATGAATACAAAGTCATAAAAATACACAAATATACCAGGGTTACGAGTCCTGAATTCTCTGAGACACTAAATTCCTCAACAAGTCCGAAAACACGTCGCAATTGAGTGCGATCAAGTCCGAAAACAAATACAAAGAAAACGAGAAATCATACTTACCACTACATAAACAATATATACACATTTCCGGTTGCACCGGCTGGAACGAATGTTCACATAAGGCATCGCTGAAACAATGATATATGATAGCATCAGGTAAATTGCTGTATTTCTGTTTAGAATATTTATTAATGGTATTAGCTGTAGTCGCTCAGATTTTTACAAACTTTAAAATTCTTTTGACAACGGTTCATACAAAGGTAACGGACGTTGTGAAATATTTGCACCGCTTTGAAGCTGCTAGCCGGGCCAGCCAATGTATTTAGGTTAGTCACTAATTGATTCGTCACAATGAAAATTATATATAAATAAATAACATTCCACCATTCATAAAGTGTTGTATTTTGAAATCGACATAAGCAGGTATCCAATCACATACCGCATACGCATAGTTTATGTACTTGAGAGCAAGTCACTGTACTAGCATTTTTATCATGTAACGGTTCTACTTCACATGTTGTTCTACTGATTTTAGTGAACAAAAATTGAATGAAAGAACCTCCTATAATTTATTGAATGTTCTACTCAAACTGCTACTAACCACTTAACGGCTGGACCAGTAATTTCATTTTTTTGTTACTAAAAATAAATTGTAAAATATGTTTTTTTATTAGCACATTCCTAATGCAATAGAATTTTCCTGAGTTTTTACATAAAACAGATGAATTTTTCAAATCAATTTCCTAAATATTCCTATTACGGGTTTAAACAGCAAAGTAATATTCCTTATCTCATCAGAACTCCGTATATAATTAAATCTTCTTATTTAGAAATTAATACCGCTCGATTGCCACCTAGTTTACAATTACTATTTGTAATAACCATTGAAATCCACGCAAAAAATTAAGGAGAGGCAAGCGCTCTCACCTTAGGTATAAGAAAGCATTTAAAATATATAAAAAAATGATACGGAAACCGTGTCTTAACCCCATACAGTGCTATGCTGTACAACCGAGAGAGAGAAGGTGCGCTACAGACTAAGAGAAAGAAAGAGCAAGAAACGCGCGCATATCGCGAGTAGAGAGAGGGGTAGAGGTAAAGGTAGGTAGAGAGAGAGGGAGAGAGAGAGAGAGAGAGAGAGACGAGGGGTGAGTGGCGTGGAGGCGCAGTCGTAACACATCCGGCAAAGTCTAGGCAATATGCATGATGCCAGTAGCGGCCTGGTGCTCACTCGGCTGCATGTACGTGTGAGGCGTGTGTATATATGCGTCGGTGCTTGGCCTAGATGTCGAGGTCGGGCCGCGCTCATTATAGCGGGGCCCTTGTATCGCGTATGTCTATCTATATCGCGCTGCTGCTGCTGCTACTGCTACTACTGCCTCTCCGTCTCTCGCTCCTTCCTTCTCTCACTCTTGCCTCCGTCCTCTCAGGAGTACAATGTACACATTTTTAGCATGCAGTTCGTTTCGGCGGAAAGTTCGTCGGCCCCGGCGAATAAGATATACGTGTGCCAGAGAGTCTGAGAGAGAATGGGAGAGAGAGAGAGAGAGAAGCAGAGGAAAGAAGAGCGTCAAGTAGACGAAAGAGAATGATTAGTTCAGTTGACTAAAAAATAGTAATCTACGTTGCACAAAATTTATTGAAAATGTCCGCACTAACTGTGTATTCCGTCACAAGAGCATATTAATTGTTCTAACTTTTTGTTATTGTAACTACTTTAATTCAGCTTCCATTCGTAACACATAAATTAATTAATAACGTATTCTTTGTTACATCATATACTCACACAAAGAGTAAACACCATCTAGGAAATGGATTTTGACAGAACTTTAAAAGTACATTCCTGGTATCTCAAAATGAAGCCCTCTGATTTATTTTATAGTCCCTCTTTTTTAGATATCCAAAACGATAAATATTTTATTGATTGTCACTTTGCAAGTATTTATAATATATAAACGAATATTTAAAGGGGTGCAATGAATAGAAGGGACATAATTTTTTAACGAAATAAATTATATTTAAGATGTGATTGCTCACATTGTGAGAAAAAGTGACCATGAGATGGAATTGTTATCTTAAGTGTGTGCATATTCCTTGTCAATAAATGCGAGCACTTATATCAACGGTTGCTCATTACTTAGGCTATGCCAACCTCTAAGAGAGAGAGAGAGAGAGAGAGAGAGAGAGAGAGAGAGAGAGAGGGAGAGAGAGAGGCATTGATTGAGCAATGCATGGGTGAGATATATATCGTTGAAGTTAGGAGTGATGAGCACATTTCCCGCTACAGGAGACGTGCATAGGTCTCAATTCCAAGTAAACAAAATGTGTTCAAAATGATACTTATGCGATTAAAATTATTTATTTCTAAGAAGTCGATATAGAAAAATATAGAAAAAATAAAAATGTTGGCTTAAAGTGTCAAAGTATATCATGGAATTGAAAAAATTCATACGTGGGTTAAAAAACATCTAAAAAAAAGCACAATAACTTACATCCAAAATTACTGATCGTCCACTTACTAAGGTTAAAACAAAGAAACAAATAACAAAACGACTCAAAAATAAACCATCTCTATAAAGACAAAAAACAAAAAATGTACATTACTTGCTCATGAATAAAAGTCTACGTATAATGACTATTTAGAATAACATAAAGCGAGAAATAAAATTTAGTTTTTTATTTTCTTTTCTCTCCAAAGAAAAATATAAGGTTCAATGGTTTAATAGATATTTACGCTGTCTACATTTATAAAATTAACCATCTAAAAGAGGTGTTTTTTTACAAAAATGCATTTTTAAATATCATATAAAAGTTGAAAAGAGCCGTTAAACTAAGTAAAATAGCGTATAAGTTACTCAAAATTTAAAAAACTCGTGAAATAAACTTTTAAAGTTAGGATTCTGTAAAAACTTTGTAACATTACAAATCAGATGCAACTTTAGTGCAATCGAGAAATAAAAAAAATAAGTTTTAGAGTAGAATAACATCCTTAAATTCCAATATTATCGGTGATATAGGCATAATCCGGTTGTTCGTTTCAAGACAGATTCGGTTATATAAGTACAAGAGGTTAATATATCACATATCAAAATTATTAAGACTCTATTTTGGAACATTGTGGGTGAAAACGAAAGAGCAACTTTGAATATAACTTTATTACTAATTCGAGCATGGATTTCTCCGAATGCTACGGCTCTTTTACACTAGCGAACGCGTAAGCCTATGATGGTACTTTGTAGAGGCTGTTTTGGAAATCGGATCACATGAATTTAGAACCATTAGAAATTCGCGGATAAGCGTACAAATGTCGACTAATAATGAAAGTGTGTTAAATGGGTTGCTTCTGATAGGAAAAACAGCCCATTTTGGAAGTTTATTAAAGACCTTTGTTCTTTTTATAAAAAAAAACTTTGTACTGTATACATTTTGTGAGAGTTGTTTGAAGCAATCTTTTCCCATTTGGGCTTCCGTTGAAATATTTGTTATTATTTTTGAATCTAGAAACTGTTGTACAAGAAATTTCATTAATCTCACATTTGATTAAACCCCGGCATTTGCTTACAAAATTAAAATTATGGCAAACATTATTGTTTTAGCGGTAATTAAAACCTAGCAATTTAAAACGCAATGAATTATTTTTAACAAAACTATTTTTAACGAAAGAAACTCATTTGCTTAAATCATTCGAGAAAACCGCGCGTTTTCACAGCACTCATACATACACACGCTCGTATGTACGCACGTACAACAAAATTCTGCGCTTATGTAATGAAACACCGATCGATGTACTCCTCTTACAGCACTGATGACAACTCCTCGAAAAAATAGTTTCTTTCTTCAACACAGATTTTTACTCGAGTTGTTTGTAACGTGAAAACTATATTATTTACATGTACATAATAAGGCGCAAAAAATTATTAATCTTTTTGGACTGAGTCGAGTCTTTCATAGGAAAATAAGCAGTCTTTACGGCCATCGTGGCGAAGTGAGTTATTACTCCGGGGTTTTCGGGGTGATACCGCGGGGACACCGCGAGGTACATGTTTATATGCGCGTATGTGTGTGTGTGTGTGTGTGTGTGTATGTGTGTGTGTGTGTGTGTGTGTGTGTGTGTGTGTGTGTGTGTGTGTGTGT
>JAYJLV010045626.1:0-21517 GCA_036873485.1 Torymus texanus
AGTACTATATGTATTTTATATTTAGCCACACGTGTAACCAAAAAACAGGTCAAAATGAACCTTCGGTAGTAACGAAAGGGACCCTCGCATAAACGCCTAATTCCGTTTGGTCATCTACCCTCATGCTCAGAGAAGCCAGGCAATGACCCCATCATAAAAAACTGGTACAGATGCATGGGTTCTCTAGAAGCTCATTTTTAAGGGTTTTCCCCATGCAAATGTTTTAGGTTTCCACAGTTTGATTTTATTGCCGACGCCGCTTACAAACTTTATTGAATGTACTTTCAACCAATAGGAAACTAAGAAAAATTCCCCACTATGCATATCCTTTAGCGTCACGGAGTTGATGTGCAAGATTCAAGTAGACTTAGCAAGAAGATTCACCGGAACGACCGTCTCATACACATCGGCTCGCTATGTAGTTTTTATACCTTCACTTTTCTAAGTTTAAGTTTTCAACAACTTGTATCTTTACATTTATTTTACATTAAATCATAGTTTAGTTTCTATGTGTTTTTCAGTTCATTTATTCAGCAAAAATCCTGGCATTTAATTTTAATTAATTGAATGCGATATTAGCAAAATTCTGAAAGGCTCACTGTTAAGGACTTGAGGTATTTGAATCTCGCGCGCTCGCGCCCCTGGCGGTCTTACTTACGACGCTACCACGGCGCGGCAGCACCTCGCGGCGTCTCTACGGAAAAGGTGAAACGCGACACTGACTATCTCGGCAGTATGAGTGTATTTGTGTCTCTCTCTCTCTCTCTCTCTCTCTCCCTCGTGTAAATGAGAGAGAGATTGATTTGACTCATGCCCCGGTGACGGTTTTTCCCTCAAGAAGGAGGAAGCGTTCTCATGCTCGCTCTCTACCTGTTGAACCACCACGAGGCGCATATCTTTTCTCTCTTGGCTACGCAGCAATATCACGGCACAACTCAAGGAAAACCATCACTGGCTGATCGTCATTATCATCTTCGGCAGACTCAATCACTCCGGGTTTCTCGTCGTGCAGCGGCTCATCTGACACACTCAAGGAGCAACACATGGCATTTTATCGACGCAGTGCACGTGCACGAGGTAACCTCCTTTCACACAACAAACTCACATACTCAGCACATGAAATCGGCGGACATTCTCACACACAATTAGATCAATAACATCTCATTGTGTAACTCAACAAACCACATTATTAAATCAATAATATTTAATTATGTAATTTCTCATCAGCAGCAGTGACAAGGAGAAACTCAACTTTCATTTACTATACGGAAAAAACTCAAACCTTGGCAAAACTGAATTCGTTACACAGGGCAGTCTCCCCTTTGAAGGGACTATATTATGCGCCATTTTGTACACACACAAACTTCAGTATTGTAATACTCATCATAGATTATTTTCTGCGACTATTGTAAAATAAACTTTCATATTATACTGTTCAATTTGTGAATATTATATGTCAATTTTATAATATATTCTACAATTTAAATGTGACTTATTAGACTCAAAATTATTTCAACACCCACAGGATGTCCCTATTTTATATAATTATGCCATTCTCAATCACTCACTTTCTGAATCGACGCTAGTACAAATCACAACATTTTTTGGTCCTTCGAGCCGGATGCAGCAATCTATGAAGAGAAACGTAATCAACAAGAGGCAAAATAAGTGTTAGTAAAGAATACATGTGGAAACATCGCGAGTAAAAATATAAGTGCATATAACCAATAAAACATTAAACAGGAATACAGCAGTGTTAAATATATCGGAGTTATATCTACTAAAGACAGCCGCCTACAAAGAAGATTTATCTACAGAGTCTCAAGATATTGGATAATAAACATTGGAGCCAAGGAAGGCTAAAAACAAATTAAGTGATAATACTACCTGTAAATTAAGTGTAGAAAGGATGAATCAAGAAGCTACCTAGACAACAGTCAGGAAATACAAACAAAACGTGGAGATCAATTCGTGGAAGTACGAATCAACCAGAGAATCAACGTGAGTAATCTAAATAAAAAAAAAAAATAGAATCACCAATTCCTTTTTATCCTTATATATATATTGCTTCAATTAAAGCACACGTGCGTAAAAAGATCAAAATTACGACACAAAATGAAATATTAACGAAATTAAAACAAGATAGAAAATTCATTAAAGCTAACTTAAGCGCTTCGCTAATTTTATCAAAGATGTAAACAATAGCGAAAATTATTCAGAAATAAAGTCTCGTCTAGTGAAGGCAGACGGTTTGTTACACGAGTTTGAATTGATTCAATATCAAATAGATGAAATCACGGAAGATGAACAATCGAAAGATTTAGAAGATTTCGAAAATATTTACTATTCCGAGGTCAGTCGGGCTGAGGAATTACTTAAAGAGCGCGAAACTGCTTTGTCAGTCGCACAAGAAAGCAATAAGGCCGATACATCACCCGAAACTCACGCAAATAATGGTTGTCTGGATGTAAAATTACCACAATTAGATCTGCCTACATTCAGCGGCGCGTATGAGGCATGGTTAGGCTTTTATGACTCTTTTCAGGCTATCATACATAGCAATACAAAATTAGCCGAGATTCAAAAATTACACTATTTGAAATCGTGTATGAAGGGCGAAGCCGCTAAGGTGATTAACGCGTTAGAAACATCTTCGGCAAATGATAAGGTTGCGTGGACGCTTTTAAAGGAACGATTTGACAATCGCAGAATTATCATTCGAACACACATAAAAAATCTAATAGAATTGCCAAGCAATCAGAAGGAATCAGCACCAAGCATTAGGGCTTTGCCGGATAATGTGCAAACGCATTTAAGAGCACGAAAGTCTCTCGGAGAACCAGTATATCAATGGGACTCTCTATTGATATACATTATAACGGCAGAACTAGATCGGCACACTCATAGAGAATAGGAAGAATCATTAACAGGCTAAGATATGCCAGATTTTAATATGTTTCTGGAATTTTTGCAACAGAGGTATCAAGTTTTAGAGGCAATGACAATAGATGTAACTTTCAAATCACATCAGGGCACTAATCAACAAAATAACACCAATAGTCGCAATAAAAGGTCACAGAGTTTAAATACCACATACAAGGGTGATTATTGCAACTTTTGTAAAGGGAACCATAAAATCTACGTTTTTACAACTTTCCGTTACAGAGCAGGATAAGGCAGCCAAGAACGGTAACCTTTGCTTTAATTGTCTACGTAAGGGACATCGAAGCAAGGTCTGCACATTAAAACCATGCAGGAAGTGTAATAAGCGACACCACCCGCTGTTATATTCAGAATCAGATCGTGATAAAGCAGCTTCCAAGACAAACTTATTTGGTAAAGACGGACACATTTGCAGTCCCTCACAAGTGCTATTTTCAACAGCTGTAGTAGATTTTGTAGGTAAAAATAATAAAATGTTTAAAGCCCGAGTTGTTCTAGACTCTGGATCGCAGAGTCACTTTGTAACAAAGAGATTCGCAAAATCTCTTGATATCGAGTATAACGAAGTCATAATCCCAGTGGAGGGATTCAATCAAATGTAAACGAAAATAAATAGCTCGATTCATGCAACAATTCATTCGAAGAATAGTAATTACTCAGCAAATTTAGAGTTTTTGGTTATTCAAAAGATTTGTGATATGCTCCCATCAACTTATATTAAACAAAAAATATCGACATTCCCAAGAACATAAAATTAGCCGATCCTCATTTCCACATACCTGCAGAAGTTGACGCCCTTATTGGGCCCGAAATCTTTTATGACCTGCTGAGCTTGAGACGGATTTCTATACCTGAAAACACAGCGGTTCTACAAGCTACACGACTAGATTGGGTTGTCGCAAGAAAGTTTGGCCTTGGAAAAAATTATATAAACGGACGGAACAGCTCATTATCCATTGACTCGTTACAACAACAAATGACTCGTTTTTAGGAAGTGGAAGAAATTACTGATGAGAAATTTTTATTTGAAGAAGAGTTCGCAGTTGAAAAACATTACAAGGAAAATACAACACGGGAAATAAGTGGTGAATACACGGTGAGATTACCATTTAAGAATACTAAAGAGAAACTCGACATCTCATACAATTCTGCTAAGAAAGATATTTATCTCTGGAGAGAAAATTTACACAAAACCATAAATTAAGAGAGGAATATGTAAGATTTATGAATGAATTCATTTCGTCCAAAGAGATGGTTATTTTTTACCTCATCATGCCATAATCAAAGAATCAAGTATGACTACCAAGGTGAGAGTAGTCTTTGGTGGGTACGCTAAAACAAGTTCAGGAATCTCCCTTCATGACACGTTGAAAGTCGGACCATCTATACAACAGAATTTATTTGACATTATCTTACGCGCAAGAAAACATGAAATCCTTTTAGTAGCGGATATTGAAAAGATGTATCGCATGATAAAGATGCATAAAGATGACGTAAAATATCATCGGATATTATGGCGTGAAAATCCAAACGAAGATCTCGGAGTGTACGAACTAAATACAGTTACTTATGGCACAGCATCAGCTCCATCTTTAGCAACAAGAACATTGCATCAACTAGCAGACGATGAGAAGAATAAATTTCCAATAGCAGCCGAAATTTTAAAACGAGATTTTTATGTAGATGACCTTTATACAGGAACAAAAACACGAGCAGAAGCTCAAGCGTTACAAATTGAGTTAACGCAGTTATTAAATTGCGGAGGATTTAATTTACGATAATGGGGCTCTAATGATTTTAAATTGATGAAACATTTGCCGACCGTGACAGCAAACATTCGCTTATTTACTGACTGTTCGGGGACAGTAAAAACATTAGGAATTGAATGGAACCCACAAGAAGAGACTCTGATGTAAACAGTAACAAAACGATCAGATGATCAACGAGTTACAAAACGGATCATCCTGTCACAGATTGCGCAACTGTTTGATCCTATTGGTTTGTTGGGTCCTGTCATTATAAAGGCAAAGCATTTAATGCAAAGATTATGGCAAAGCAACTGTCATTGGGACGAAGCAATTCCACTTGAACTGCACACTGCATGGATGACTTATAAAAATGAACTGTGTTCATTAAATGATGTCGCTTTCCCATGAAAGGTATTAATTAAAGAGGCCACGAATATTCAGCTTCATGGATTTTGTGACGCCAGTGAAACAGCGTATGGCGCTTGCATCTATGTAAGATCACAAAATGATAAAGGTGAGACATTCGTCAATTTACTTGGCTTGAAAAATAGAGTTGCCCCTCTAAAATCACTCACCATACCTAGATTAGAACTATGTGCAGCATTATTACTGTCTAACTTGTTAATATTACGGCTTCAATATTATATTTAAATAATTTAGTTGTTTTAAGTCTAGTACCGTTGCACAAACCGTCATGTACACTCAAATTTCTAAGTAACATAACAATAGCATTAACTTTTAATCTAATTTATGAGGTCGAAAACCTTCATACATATTGCTTAGTGTTTTCTGTTGGAAAGAATAAATGAATATCCTCATCACTTTGATCAATACCTTTATGAGTCGCATAATCTATACTATAGTAAGTCTTTTTATCACCATTCAACAACTTGAAAATTTTTTTATTTAAAAATGTAATATCTTCATTATGAGGTGCTAAAATAACACGATTATATTGTTTTATTTCATTAATATTTTTATAAATTTGAAAGCAAACATCATTAATTTTTCAATTATCAAGTTTTATAAAAGGATTTATATTACCGTCTTCAATTTGTTATAATAATTTCTAGACCCGTATATCATTACTGGAAGTAATCTCAAAAATCACCACCTAAAATTATTAATATTCCCTTCAAAAGTTCTATCAATAACACAGCCCCACAAAGAAAAGGGAAAAGCCCGAAAAACAAGTGCTCGGTAACTTTATGTTTTTGCGGTCGCTGAATTCGAATCTGGTGTCCGTTTGACCTCATCAGGTCTGGATCAAGGTCAATTAGAGCAAGGAGAAAGATTTCACCAAGACATTAAGGAAATGGAGCGACGATACCAAGGTAGGTGGGACATAAATATTTTAACCGATTACTGCTGGTCATTAAAATGAGATTGGTCGTTAACAACGAGAAAACGTAAAAGAAATCCACTTCGTAGATCTTTTGACAACAAAGTAGTTAGATGCCGTAAAAGGGAGTAGCAGATGATTTTTATAATTTTGACCTCTAATTGACCTTGATCCAGACCTGATGAGGTCAAACCGACACCTGATTCGAATTCAGCGACCTCAAAAACATATAGGTACCGTGTTGTTTTTTCTAAAGATGATTTTTGTAATTTTGACCTTTAATTGACCTTGATCCATACCTGATGAGGTCAAACGGAAACCGGAATCGAATTCAGTGACTCCAAAAACATAAAGTTACCGAGCTCTTGTTTTTCGGACTTTTCACTTTTTTTTTGTGGGGCTGTGTAATTACCAAAACTTCTTTTAGGTATCATACATGCTTAATGCCAGATTATAACTTCCGTTTCTCTTCATTTCTTTGTATCTGATTCTAATTTCAAAAACGAATTTTCACGACTATTTAAATATCATGGCAATCTAAATGTTCTATGGGTAGTCATTCCTTTAGGTAAGAGAATAAATGATATTCCAGTCCATACCATTGATATAATGTTTTGTCCTTTTGATAGAAAATAATAAATTAAAGTTTTATACTATAGAAATGTTTTACCCAAACCTCCAGGAACATCTATAAATTTAATTTTATTTATATTGTTAATAAGTTATTTAAAAATAAATTTTTTATCTTGACTCAAGCGGTAAACATATATTAGAACACTTCTTTACTTTTTGAAGTTATTTTACTATTGTATTTTATCATTTGTAGTGGTATCAGGTTCAGGTACTCTAAAATCTATACAAGATACATCTAATATAATATAACTATAATATTTGTTTAAACTTCCCCAAATAATATTGCCTTGAATATTTTCTGTTAACCGAAACGAAGTTAAAGACCTTCGTAATTAAAATGGTAACATGATACGATATGCTTCTTTAAAAATTTTTTAAATTTGTAAATCGTTTTCTATTAAATCCATTGCAATCGCAGTTTCTTTATGAGTATTATATATTACATATTCATATTTATGTCAAAGATCAATTTTGATAAGTTTTTGAGGAAAAGCCTCTTCAAAAAATTTGAGATATTTTTTACCAGTTCTGAAGAGTTTTCAGGCATTTTAAACTTCTTCCAAACTGACGTTTAACACATTTATATATGTACTAAACAATAATACGATTTCTATTTATTACTACCTACTAATTACTGCTCCCTTCAAATAATCCGCGCTCTATAGGAACATAATATATTATTATTATTTATTTGATTGCACAGTTATTGCTTTTTACTGCAAAAAATCAAATAAATATTCAAGTAAAAATTAAGATAGTCAATCTGATTTCTATGATATTTTATTTTTTGATTTTGATTTTATGAACATATTTTTTCCTGTGTATATGTGTGTGTGTGTGAATGTCTATGGCGATTTGAATCACGGAGTTTGAGACAGAGACGCGAAAGGACTCGAAGGAGCACATGGGCATAGGATCTACTTTGCAGGGGGTCGCGGAGTAAAGGGGAAGGGATTTAGAGGGATGCGGAGGGATGTGGAGGGACGCGGGGGTGGCATAGAGATGCGAAGGGACGCGGAGGGTCGGAGTCTTATTGGGACTTACAGCTATATATTATAGTAAGATATATATGACCATTTCACGTCAACTGTAACCGGCTAAAATATACAAAATGGCTCAAAATTTGTTTACTAGTTCCAAATTAGTCTCAGAACTCAAATCTAAAATTATAGAGCCAAATATGCAACCGTTCAAGAGTTAGAATTTTTTGGAATTTAAGAAATTCTGAACTTGTCAATTCTTATGATCTTTTAATTCAAAAACTTGTAACCTTTTGTACAGTACATTATATGGAAAAACTTAACAAATTCCAAGAACAATTGTTAAAAATTATTTTTCATGAACTCAGAAAAGGTTAAAAGATTTCATCAAATATTATCTTCTTTAAAATAGCCCCATACTGAAAATGGAATAAGATAACTGAAAAAAGTTGTACCCAATGAATGCTGTAATGAGACAATCTTGAGTATGCAGCTTCCCGTAACGTCAATAGAATGTGCCGCTGCTCGATCAGTTTTGTGTCACAGCTCGCTTTTTTGGCACACAGCCCTCCAAAATATGTAAGTACTTAGCGGACCGGTGACTTTTGGAGCGCAGGCTTCTTAGAGTTGGGCAGTTGTGCGCCAAAACAGAGAGTGCAGCCTCACAAACTTGTTATGGCATCGGGCCACGTGAGTATGGTAAAGCTGAGTGCTCAGGGTTTTCTCTGTGTGTAAAAAGAATGAAAATAATGCTTTGTCATTGTTGTTTTGCTCTAAAATTTGAGATATATTCTTGGGTAAATGTGGTACTAGTAAAAAAATTTTAAGTGATTTTAAAATTTTGACTCGTCACAGTTTACGTGACATGTCTCATATATTTATTATATACCCGTAAGGAAAAAACTGACCAATCAGTTCCCCTTGCCCTTCACTCCTCACTCTCTCACTCCTCACACCTCGACTCCCTCACCTGTCACTCCCCTACTCCGTCACTTCCTCACTCACTCAATTACCTTGTCCTACCATTCTCTTTACTCTCTCCCGCACCACGTCTCCCCTTACCTCCTCTCACTCCCGCCCTTTTAAGTTCGCCTAAAAGAAACCGTTAAAATTCGTCAATATTCATGGACTTTAGAATCTTCAAAAGTCTCTCATTCCCCTCCTCACCCAACCTAACCCCCTCATATCCCCTCATACACTCCACCCAATACCCCGCAATACTCCCCTGTATAGCTTTTCCTCAATAAATTTAAAATCTATCTTTGCCACATTACTGATAAGGTAGATAAAAAGTGTAGTGTTTTTAAAAGGTAATACAAAAACAGTGAAATATTATAATTGTCTACGTTTTCCACACCACCGGAGAAGAAGATAGAACAGCGCATTTGTTGGTAGTATCCCCTTTTGTAATAACTTTATATATTAAGATCCGAGAAGAAAGACAGATGGAGACACAATGATAAATGGAAAAAAGAGACAGAGGCAGAACGATAGAGAAAGGAGCAGGGCAAATAATATTTAAAAAGCGCGATATAATTAATTGAAGACAGAAGGATAGCGACACATAAAATTAGTTATGTAAAGCTATAGGGATAAAAACAGAAGTAAAAAGATAGAGACAGCGATAGACGGATAGGCAGAAGGAAACAGAAGGAACGAGATAACGAGTTAGAGGAAACGACTTATAGACAGAATTAGAGAGGTAGAAGTTAAGTAGCAAACGGAAAGATGACATACATACAGAGAATAGGAGATAGATAGACAGAGGTATTGAGACAGACAGACTGATAACAACAGAGACGGGGATTAGAGCATATACACATAGATAGAAACAAAACAGACAGATAAATACAGAAACAGAGATCAAAGACAGAGAGAGGTAGAATTATAGGAAGAGGGAGTCAGAAATATAGAGGGATAAAAAGGAAGGTTGAGGCAAAAACTAATAGATAGAGACAGAGAAAGAAAGACAAATGTATAAAGATATAATCGGTAAGAAAGAGACAAAGAGTCAGAGAAAGCGGTACCCACAGAGACAGAGAGACAGATGGAATGAAAATTTTTGAATAAAACAACTACATATTAATACCCTTCTGAGAATGCAAAAACGGTGGGATGTAAAATTATTTGTTTGGGAATTATAAATTCTCATATATGTACATGCTCAATACAAAATTGAAATTTCTTCGATAACACAGGCCCACAAAAAAAGTATACTGTGCGGTAGACCAGACCACGTGAACTTTATGTTTTTGGGTCAGCTGAATTCGAATCTGAGATCCGTTTGACCTGGTCAGGTCAGGCTCAAGGTCAGGCCAAGGACGAATTCAAAAAATCCATTGCAAACAAAGTAAACCAGCCTATTTACATGTTTGTGGGCCATCTGAATTCGAATCTAAGGTCCGTTTGACCCGATAAGGGCAGAACACATAAGCTATATGATTTTGTGCTCGCTGAATCCGAATCTCGTGCCGAAATCATCAGATTGTCTAAATTTTTTTCAGAATTGAGCAGAAATGCTGAAAAATTCAGGTATTTCGTATAGTAAATTATATGATTTCCTTAAAACGATCCTAAGTTCGCAACCCCAAACTCGCAAATCCCAAGTTTACACCGTTTTTGTATGATTTAGGTTGTAGACTTCGGCATGCATTTTTATATTTACAACTTCCTTATTTTTCGGGTCTTTCTGAACTCAAAGGATCGCCTTAGCGGATTTCTTTTATGTTTCTTTCCTTTTTGAACAACCTCTCTTTACAGACACAAGCAAAAATCGGCCATAATGTTTACGTCCCATCTCCGCTGGTATCGTCTTTCTATTTCTCTTGTATCAGGGTGAAATCGTTCACCTTGATCTTCACTAAAATCGCCTAGATTACTTGGAAAGTAATCTAAATGTGAATCAAGAAAATGCAACTTCAGGTTCATTAAACAGCCTAATTTTTCGTAGCTTTTAACCAGTTTACCTACTAAAAATTTGTAATTTTGACTTTTCTTGTTGCCTAAGAAGTTTTCAACAACTTCTCTGAAACTAACCCACGCAGATATTTGGTCCTTAGTCATTGTGTTAACAAAGTTTCATCCTTTAGCCAAGTACGTATTTGAGGTCCATCAAAAATTCCTTCTTTTAATTTGTCGTCTCATACTTAAGGAAATTTGTGCCGTTTATATTGGAAACATGTTCCGTCTTTGTCTAATGCTTTTACAAACTGCTTCATTAAACCGAGTTTAATGTGAAGAGGTGGAAGGAGAACCTTTGTAGGTTCTACTAATGGCTCATGCAAAATGTTTTCAGAACCGAGTTCTAGTTCTTTTCTCTCTGACCATTCCCTTTTTCTATAATGGTTGTCTATGTCTCTACTATTACGTAGGTACATAAAACAAGGATACTTTGTGTAACCTGATTGTTGGCCTAATAGTATAGATATAATTTTAAGGTCACCGTAAATTACCCAGTTATGTTCTGTATATTTTATTTTATCTAGAACCATCTTCACATTCGAATATTCTTCTTTCAATGTAACTGAGTGAGCAATGGGTACCGGTGCAAATTTGTTCAAATTATGAAGCATGACAACCTTCAAATTTCGAATGGAGGAATCAAAGAATAACCTCCAATCTTCATCTTTGTAATAATTCGGTTTTAGTTCATTCATCAATTCTTTTACGTCTAAGCAATATACTAAGTTTTCTTCTGGTGTAAAAAGTTTCCGAAAGTGTTGATCTCTTGTTTGATAAAAGCTAGCTTTGGTTCCTTTTTTTACCATTCCTCGTTTCTTTAAATCTGATGCTAATTACTCAGCTATTTCCTAAACCTATCTTATCTAGTACTTTATGTGTTCATCATTTGTTTCTGTAGATTACAGGTTTTAAAGTTATTTTCATTAGTAACAATAAGTTACAAGAAACCTGCTGCCTCGGAAGATGCTGAAGTGTTGACAACTGCCCTATAAAGGGATGTGTAGAATGATTCTCTTACCGATCGAAAGAAGAATATTCGAATATGAAGATGGTTCTAGATAAAATAAAATATACAGAACATAACTGGATAATTTGTGGTGGCCTTATAATTATATCTATACTATTAGGCCAACAATCAGGTTACACAAAGTATCCTTGTTTTATGTGCCTATGAAATAGTAGAGACATAGACAACGATTATAAAAAAGGGAATGGTCAGAAAAAAAAAGAATTAGAACTCGGTTCTGTAAACATTTTGCACGAGCCATTAGTAGAACCTACAAAAGTTCTCCTTCCACCTCTTCACATTAAACTTGGTTTAATGAAGCAGTTTGTAAAAGAATTAGACAAAGACTACTAATAAATACTAATATATATTCTTAGAATCTAAACATTTAAATTATTCTCATCCTCTGCTGCTATTGAGTTCACCATACATATTTCATCGCTCTTTCTGCTCTCCCTTATCTCCTCTCTCTCTCTCTCTCTCTCTCTCTCTCTCTATCTCTCTCTCTTTCCTTTGCACTGTGGAATAGCCCTGTCCTTCGCACGTATCGTGATATACGCCGACGACACGCAAGTTTATCCGTTTCTCGCCACCGGACATCCGCCAAGCCATCGCGCGCGCCTCCATCGATGTCCAGGCCGTTGCAAACTGGGCCAGAGAAAACGGCCCACTTCTCAACCCTCTCAAAACTAAGGTTATGATCCTAGGCAGCGAGCTGTATACTGCCAGGCTCGACCTTGCATCTCTCCCGAAAGTCATGATAGATGGCCATGCACTACCCTACGTGCCTGAAGCCCACAACTTCGGTGTTATCATCACCCCAACACTGGATTGGAAGTGCCATACGAGCGAAATTATTCGTAGGGTCTACAGCACTCTTTACACTTTAAGGTTCCACCGTCACTCGCTCTCGAGATCACTGAGGAAGATCCTCGTGGAGACCCTTGTTCTTCCGCGATTTGACTATGCGTGTGTAGTCTATCACCAGCTTGACAACACACGCGTAGCCAAAATCAAGATTGCTCTGAGAGCTTGTGTGAGATTTGTTTCCAGCCGCCTCCCATTCCTTGATCACGTTACCCCGCATCTGCTTGGGCTGCGCTGGTTGTCTGCACTCAGGAGCCGCGAATATTGTATCGGCACGCTAGCCTACCCGGTGGTCGCGACTGACACCCCCGCATATCTTGCCGGGCGTTTTAGTAGACGGCAGTGCATCGACCTGACGGTGCGACGATCCGACACGTGTCTGCCGCAGGTTTTTGTGCCGCCCACGTCACGCACGGAGGCCCGCAAACGCTCGTTCACGCTTGAGGCCTGCTCCTACTAAACTCTCTCAACATCATGGACGTCGCGCCTCAATCACTCTGGTCCTTCAAGAACCTGCTCTTTGACGCCCTCTTCGCGAGGGATATGGAGGACTGGGAGCGGTGTGTGCGCGAGGAGCGACTCTCGTGCACCTTACTTACCATCCCACCCGTGCGACTCTAGCGTGCGTAACTGTGCCTGCTGCGTATGTGCGAAGTTTCCCTCCCCCACTCTCTCGTCACCACGTTTCTTGTTATTGTTCATTGTTTATTGTTATTTCTTTTTATATTATATTGCACCATTATTATATTATATTATATCTATTTTATACATTTATATACGTCTTTGCCTTGTTCATTCTTTACGCTGTTATAACTACTCTTACTGTTAATTCTTTGTATTTACTATATGGTACCAGAAGGGGTCATACTCCAAGGCATTAATAAAATGTTTCTATTCTCTCTCTTTCTCTCTCTCTCTCACTCTCTCTGTCTCTCTCTCTCTCTTTCGCTCTCACTTTGTTTCTGTCGTTCTGTCTATTTTATCCGTACTTGCCCGTTCTATGTCATTATTCCTCATATACTAGCTATTTTAGTATATTTTATACGATAGCCTTAGAGTTTTAACGTTATACGGTAACGCTTTCTTATTAAGGTATATTTAGGAAGTTGAAAATATTAAAAAATATTTTGTTTGCAGGTGAAAATCAACCCTGGCGCACATATCCAGGTCATTCAGAATGGCGTTACATTGCGGCACCCAGCGCTTCCGGTACCTACAGAGCCACGTCAACCACTGCCCCCTACAGTCACACCTACGGCAACAAACGCCCCAATCTTAGCGCAATCACAGCAGCAACTATTTCAGGCTGGTTCATCTTTTGAATTCAATAGGAAATTAGTCGATATTAACAGTGATACCAGTGACTTACACTTTTTGCCCTTTTCCTATGGTAGCGCACCTGTAAATGGATTTAGCTTTGTTGACCGACGATATCGTAATGCCGAGACAAGCGATATTCAAACCACTGGAAATTCTCAAACCGAATTCCAAAAAACTGTTGATCGCACTACTACTATGAAACCACATATTACCGAGAGCATTAATATTAAGAAAATCGCCAAGAGGGAAAGCAAATCTAGTGACATCGAGCAAGTCAAAGTATGAGCTCTTATTATTTCCTTTACATTCCTTCATTTTCATAAATCTTTCACAAACAATAAATAACAAAGAAAATTTCTACAGTTCCCTTTCGGCTCTTACTAAAATATTCTTGTTTTCCATTTTAGTATGAACGATTGTAAATCCGGTAAAAATGTCGAAATAAGTTTTTATAATAATGAATTTGGAATCTTTATGTAATCAATATGAAATACATCATTGGATCATTGTGTGTGTATGCATGCTTGTGCATGTGTGTGTGCGTCCGCGCGTGTGTGTGTGTACATGCGTGCGTATGTGTCTGTGCATGAGTGCGTCCGTGCACGTATGTATGTGTGCGTGTCTGTGTGTGAGAGTGTGGGTATTTGTGTGTGTGTGTCTGTGTGGGCATATGTATGTGTGTGTGGGTGTATGTCTATGTGTGTGTGTGGGTGTATGCATGTGTGTGTGCGTGCTTGGGTGTGTATGAATTTTGGATAGGAGATGGAAAGATCTATTGCCTGGCGTCGACTGCCGGTACAGGAGACAGTGTGGGACGAAACCGTGCCTTAGCTAAAAGTGCTGCCCCATGGTCATACCGAACTAAAACCTATCTCCCGCGAGTCCTTTCTTTCCCCGTGGAACTGCTATAACCGTTCTTCTGTCCTTCATCACTTTTGTCGTGAAGCTATCGCCCATTTCCCGTATTCCCTCTTCTTGAGCATAAACTGAATAAGATTCTAACACTTTCGGTGTCTTTTCCATGAGTCTTGCCAGTTGCAGCCTGTCTCCGTTCAATCGCAGGTACTCGAAGAACATATGTTTCGCATCCTCTTCTTTCTTGCAGTCTCCAAGATATTCAGATATTTGTTGGTAATTGAAACGGTGAATTTCCTGAAGTAGCAGTTGTTTAAGGTAGTAATTCACCTCTCAATATTGTCTGTTGATTCAGCACATCAGTTTCGGTATCAGCTTTCGCGTCCAACTTCCCTTCTTCCCTATATACCATTTCACCAGCCATCGTTTCATTAATTCTTTTTTAACGGCCGCTTCCAAATGTCTTTTATATATGATATGCACATTGATAAAGATAAATTATTTATCTATATACTACACGTAACCTATTAATCTACTTTCCGTTGCTAAACTTTAAACTTCCATAACTTTGAAAGGAATTGATATCTTTTAGTTCTGTAAAAAGAAACGGGAAGCTCACCCTCTCTAGTTCAATTCTTTTTTCTACAAGTGTATACAACGCCTTTTTGGACTGAATAACTAATAAGAAAAACTGAATATTTTTATCAAAAGGTTAGGGTCAATTATTATAGCTTTCTTGATATTTTGGCATCTAAAAACATATATCAAAGTTTAAAGGAAATCGGTGATCTGGATCTACGATATTCTCCTTATAAGTACCGTACTAGATTAATGTATATCAAGTAGTTCAAATTTGATGTCGATAAATAAAATATTCTCTTAATTTAAAGAAATTTTAATTTACGACGTGCATTGATACTGGCTGTAACATGGCTCGTCTAAGCGCACGCGAGAACGATTATTGATATTGAGACACGTAAGCTGACATGCAGCACCACGAAGCTGCTCCGAAAAGTTACGAGTCAGGTCAGCCAGCTTGACTTACGCTCATATATCCAACATACGCGTATCCTTTCTGCTTTATGTTCCCGTGTTCTTTTGGAAGCCGTGTCGCAGTTTATTGGTGTAGTTGTAAAGACATACGAACATCTACTTATGTACGGGTCAGAGTGAGAGAGAGCAGCACCAGTGTGAAGACCGGTGCGAGCCATACCTAGCCAATCATCCAGAGCGAAAGAGAGAGAGAGAGCGAGCGAGGGTCCGGCAAGTACGGGAGGGGGGGGGAGAGAACATGAGCGAGCGTCCTGCGAGTGCGAGAGAGAGAGAGAGGGAGAAAAGATCGGGACGTCGACTTCTGCACGTATCTCCGTAAGTAAAGCAGCTTTTCTCGCGCGATTTATTGTAAATGGATTGCACGTAGTCGCCCCGTACAAACCTTCTGTAGCGGATACGCGCGGGTTCGTGTCAATGCATCGTATAAAATATAAAGTAACAGTGCGTCGGCACGTTAGCAGTTTCGTCGCCGCGTCATCGTCGCAGGTTTAAATTCGAAGATCGCGGATGAGATTCGCGACTGACTAACATTGTACTTTTTGTATTACTAATCGTTTTAATCCATTATTGAGTAATTGTTTTAGTGCCGACTGCGTCACTTCGCGTCCGTATTTTTCTCCTTTTCCGGAATACCGTTACCTCCGCGGGTAAACGCGTTGATAACAGATCGTACAGGAGACGCATCCCATCGGGAGGCCTGAGTAAGATTGATTCCCGCGACATAGAGTACTAAGGTATGAGCTTTCGTTATTTATTTAAATTAAATTCAACTCCGTTACAAGTAGCGCCTCATACGTGTGTGGATTGGAAAAGGACGCACGATGCCCATGTTATCGTTATAGCGACGAAGCTTGGTGCGAACTTAGTAGCGTAGCTAAGTAAGCCTGTATGCAAAGACTTTTAGCCCGTACGTCAGGGTACGTCTGCGTGTGTGTGACACACCTGTTTGTATCGGAAGAGTTCGGTCAGCTGATAAGATCAGCGAGTCGATTCACTGACCTAGTACCGAGGGAAAAGTTATCCATCCTCCCTGGCCTCTCATTTTTCCTTATTAGGATTTTGTTTCCTTTTGTTTAGAAAAACTAAATAAATTGATAATTGCGCGAATTAATTAATTAATAAATTGTTAATTAACAATTTTTTGTCGAATATTTTTTTTTAATCTTAGACTCAAGCAACTCTAATAGAGTGAGTTCCAATAAGGAAAATTAAAGTTTCTTTTTACTTCTTAAATTTTTTGCGAAATTAAAAATTAAATGCAGGCACTCTCGCGATACTCGTTGATCGTGCGTTTGAGTATTTTCCAAACTAATTCAAGTATTTTCCTACGAAATTTTTCTTCTGAGTATTATTGTGATCGTGATATCGGCATTTGTATACAATATGTGTTTATTTATTTTTATGTGCTATTGTTTGTATAGTAATGATCTACATATATTTTATTATACATTCATAAACGAATTATTTTTTTTGTGCTTTTATTTTTCAGCGAATAATTTTACGAATTTGTGCGTGCAGAATTATTGTTAAACTTTTATCGTTTATTGGTGCGGGAATTTTGCAAGTGCGAATAGGGGGCGTAATTAATTTCTTTGAAGTGAATTAATTACAAACTAATATTTTTTTTAAATTTTAAACCAGCAAGATCAATCCTCGTGCGTTGCCGAGGTTCGGAGCAGCCGGTGAAGCTCTGGTTGTAGCAAACGGACTCGAGTGGAAGTGTCGCCTTCAAGTTTGCAAGCTAGACTCTCTCTACCAGCAGACCTTCGCTATTCGCCCTAGCAACAAATTCATGAGAAAATAGCACGAATAACAGACAGGATGGATCGTCCGTCTCAAATCGTGGAAGGAGCATTATTCGGCTGGGTATACGCGCAGCCCAAAGAGGAAATGCATGATGTCTTCCAAGCCCGTAACTTTAAGCATAGTGATCTGCACCAATACGCTCTCAATAGTCAGGTGGTTAATGGTCGACTGCAGTACAGCAGATTTTTTACCGGATCTAGACCTACCTTACACAGTAGGTTAGGCTGAACCAGTTTGGGTCCAACGGACGAGCACGAAGCGCTGCATCCATTCGCCCTTTTGCAAGACGACTCAATAGTAAGGCAGAGGCTATTTGAGGCGCAAAGGGTACTGGTTTGACAAATTGCGCACATTTTGCTCGGAGAGCCAGGGATGCCAAAAAGTGCGGAGGAGCTTGACAAGGAGCAATCAAGCTCCGTCGCACCCACCAAGAACCTCCAAGATGCCGCCGCATCCTTACTGGATACGGTCATGAATCATCTGCAGCTGATACAACAACAACAGCACACCATCTAGCAACAAGAGCCAGACCTAGATGCGCTGCACGTAGAACAACGCCGACATCAAGAGTTGCTACAGGAGCAAGCGCTGCGAGAAAAGCAGCGCAGAGTGGAGGAAGGTGAGTAAGAGCAAGCTTGGCAATAGCTGCAAATGCAACAACAGTAAGTTCAGCAACGGGAGCAAGACAGGTCGCAGCAGCAAAGAAAAGCCTACGAGATGAATCAACGAAGGCAGCAACGAGCTATTGCGTCGAATGAGTGAACTAATTCAGGATTATGATCTGCAAAATAAAGTTGCAGTAGTCGTCACTGATAACGCAGCGAAAGCTGTTAATTTCATAGAACTGAAGGAGTATATACAGGAGACTTTTAACGTGCAATGTGCAGCTCATTCATTACAATTAGCAATCAATGAAGGTTTACAACTGGAGTTTATTAAAAATTTATATTTTAAAGCTAGTCAGGTGGTTTTTAGAGGAAAAACAAAAGCAACTGGGATTAAAAACATTGAAGTTGATTCACAACTGTCCTATGCGCTGTAATTCAACGTTTTTTATGATAAAAAGTTTGCTAAAAATTATATTTATTTATTTGAATGAAAGTAATGTTTATAAATCAATAGAATAAATCTTTATGCTTTTAGATTAATACAAAATTGATCAGGAATACACGCGGTTTTGGCAGATCGAAAGGTAACGAAAGCACAAGCCATAGTCAAGATATATGTTTGAATATAACGTTTCAATCTTAACGGTCAAAATGAAAATTACTTCAACTATTTAAAGTATAGTGATTTAAAAAATATATTTTTAAATAAATTAAATATATATATAATAAAGTTAAACAATATCGTTGCCATCATGGCGTCGGGCAGTAAGGAGCCTCCAGATGCCTCTCTACATAAACATTAAAAGTGTTACTCGAGTGTGACAGTTGGTGCAGTGGTGTGCATTGGGTGTGACAATTTTTATTATACAAATGAATTCGTGGTAAAGTACAATGCTGGAACCCCAGTTAAATTTTTAAGCAGGTCATTCATCATTTGTCAAGAACATCCAAACATAGCACTAACTGCAAACGTGCCATTTGGTTCATTAAGTGAGCCAGCTTGGCAGCTAATCGCACAAATAAAACATGAAAACAGAGAACAAATTAAACAAAAAATAATAAGTGAAATAATACTGGATAAAGAAACCAATGAAAACGAAACAATATACGATGATTATAAAGAAATAGAATCACTAAAAATAGAAAATGATTTATTAAAACAATTGTAAAAAGAAACTCAAGAGAAAAATCGACTTTTAAATGAATTACTAACTGAGGAGAAGCCAAAGACAAATTCACAAACAGTAAATAAAACATTTGCTGAAATAGTAACAAAACCGAAACCAAAAAACAAGAAAGTACCAAAATTAATAATTAAAAATTTAACAATAATGAACACCGATATAGACAATGCAGTAATACACTACCTAACAGAAGACAAAACAATTCAAACAAAAATATCATTAAAAGAAACAAGGACACTATCGTCATAAATTGTATGAATGAAGACAGTGTAAATGCAATTGAATAAAACTAAGGTGAAAAATTAACAAATTGTTTTAAAATAGAAAAGGAACAAATAAAAAACCAACAGTGAAAATAGTGGATATTGACAAAGTTTTTAATAACGATAAAGATATTGAAGTAGACATAAATCAAAGAAATTTTTCTAACATCGAAGATAAGTGTAAAGTGCTACATACATTCATCAATGATAAAACTAAAGCAATAAGTGCAATAATTGAAGTATCATCAAGAATTTACAAGCACATCCAAGAGAACAAAAACCGAATACTCATTGGATATCAAAACTGCAGAGTATTTCATATAATAAATACAAGTCCATGCAACAGCTGTTCAAGATTTTGCCAAAGTGGGAAAAAATGCACTAACCAAGCAACGTGTTATAAATGTGCGGGAAATCATAAAGCTGCGCAGTGTAAAATCACTGTGATATCGCTGTGGTACTGACAAAAGACTGACTGTGATTTTTTCTGTTTTTACTAGTTTTTAAGATTTTCTAGTATTTCAATAGAAATTCTAATGTCTACAATATTTTTAATATATTTAAGTTTTATATTTTTATTGATTTTTGTCTGCGTGTTTTATACATTGTTTTTAATTTTATTCTAAGTTTTATACTTTTATTTATCTTGACAGCGTATTTTATACATTGTTTTATGTTTTATTCCAAGTTCTATTTTTTTTTATCTTGAGTGCGTGTTTTATACATTGTTTTTAAGCGGTTTTCATTGTTTTATGAATGCCGGATGCCTATTTTTATGTTTTATATTGATTTTATTTCATATTCGTATTTTATTTGTTTACATTTTTAATGTATTTTAATTTTTGCCATGAAGGCAAATAAACTTTGATCTATCTAACTTTCATCTATCTATCTCTCTCTCTCTCTCGCTTTGCCTCGCTCATAATTCTTGGTTGTTGCCGACAATACTCGAAATTTGCTAGTCCGTGTTCTGTTAATTTATATTTTGTTCACATTCTAGAAATTTATCCCCAAAATAGCCAAAAAATTTTTTCAGCGATATTCGAAAATATTCTAACGTTAACAAGAATCGAACATTTGAAAAATTTAGAATTTTGATGATTTTTTGGCTCATAAATAAAGAATTGTTTATATAACATGCGATAAGGGCGTCGTAGGCCCAGCCCGATTACCCGCAAATAATCACTACCGTATCTCTCTCTCTCTCTTTATCTCCCTCTTCTTACTCACGCTAACCTCATTTACCGTCCAAAAGGAAATTCCGCTGTAACGCCGAAGCTCGGGCAGGCTATGGAGCTGAGAAGGTTGGGGAAGGGTATGTCCGCAAAATAATAAGTCTGAACTACAATAAACATTCCCTTTCGTTATTAATCGCTTCGACGCTGTTGAGGTATGGAAATGAAGAAGGACCCTTTTATTTATTATATAAAAAGACTTTATTATATAGCGCTTCAATGTGCCACGCGCTAGGTTTTCATTAGTTGGCATACAGTGGCCGAGAGAGAGAGAGAGCAGCGCGTCGCTCATGTGCTGCTCGGCTTACATCATACTGACGCACACATTAGGGAGGGGAGACATCCATGTGTACGTTCACACTAATGCTTGCGCGCTCTCGGTAGTCGCGCGCTCACACATTTACTTTCTGTGTTTACAATACGAATGTATGCTATTTTCAACACGCCTCCTTACATACGTATTGTAAACTTTTGTTTCTTACATTTTTCTCAACCTAGATCAAATTACATCAATATGGCTCCTTAAATTTATAATCGTAATCTATTACAAAATAAAATTTTGTATATCAATCTTAGCGTACGTCTATTTTTTATAAACTTTGTTTTATCCAGACTCTTTGTAAAGATATCTGCTACTTAAGTTGCGAGTCAACTTTTACAATGTCTATTATTCCATTTTCATAATTTTCGTTTACATAATGATATTGCACTTC
>JAYJLV010045637.1:0-21517 GCA_036873485.1 Torymus texanus
TGTGTGTGTGTGTGTGTGTGTGTGTGTGTGTGTGTGTGTGTGTGTGTGTGTGTATATATATATATATATATATGCGTCGTATTTTGTAATCAAATTATTAACATTAATTTTCATGACTAGTGGCTTCAATGATGAAGACATATATACACGTGAATTTCGGGTTTCGTTACACGCGCATATAATTATAGTATACATAAATGTTTGAAGACCAAACTATACGACGACAGTTACATCCAATTGAATTTCACAATGGCAAACTGGACGAATATCGTCTAAACGTTTGTAAACATCGAAAAAAACAATTTCCCGTTATCTCTGCTCTCCATCTCTCGTGTATCCGTAAAAAGCGTGCGCGCACCTCGCGCCCAAAAACGATTCTCTGCATTCCCGTACACTTACGTGTATATATACGTGGTGAGCAAAGTGTCACACACATATATATATATATACACACGCCCTCGTATGTGACTAAACTCCGAAATATCCCAGCGAGATCTTATAACCCAGATGATGCCCGGCGGTGTCTCTCCTACATATATATACATCGGTGCGAAAGTTCTATTTTCGTGAGCGGAGAACTAGATGTTGTAGTATGTGTCTCTGCTCTCTCGCAACTACAAAAGGATATATCTCTGTAGGATCCACCATGCGTACCGTTACACTCGCGCGTCGTGCGTATATAGACGCGTATATAGTCTTATCCAGACGCGCGATCATCGCAGCTCTCTTTTATGGGTTTCCATGTGGACGGCGTGAGACGTACGTATATGTATATATGTGTATGCGGGAAGCACGCTGTGTAATTGCGATTTCGGATCGAGTTGGCGTTGGTTTACGAGACGCTATGCGTCAACGGTCTTTCGAGTGTGTTTTTTTTTTTTTTTGTAAGTCGAGACACGCTCTGTGTATGTTAAGTGATTGAGTATGGAAATTATTCTATACGCGTTGTACCGTGTGTTCAATATTTGCGAGATTTTATTTTTAATTTTTTTAAATTAGAATCGGGAGAGCAATGTATTCATAAAGTCTATTGAAGACAGGAATATAGACGGAGCTAACTGGAAAAATTAATAAAGTAATAGGCGCACAATGCTGAATTCATATAATTGGATAATGAGGTTTCCACATACGAAAATTTTTACGGTGCCAAGATGTATATAACTTCGTTGAATGTTTATATTAAGCAAGCTGGTATTATGAAACGCCTCCGACGTGCGCGAGATACAATGTATATAAAAGGTACGTCGATTTATAAATACAAACTATTACCGGAAATTCCAACAAACCTGTATAAACTTATCTCACTTGAAATAAATCACGTTATCGTGTATCGATCAATCAAGATAACCAATCGGTTAATTACAGTTCCGTTCGGATATAGTATACTATATATATACGAATGAAAAAGGAAAAGAAAATAATTGTCCAGCAGAAATTTATCGATCATATATGCACGACGACGCAATTTCAACGTGCGCCGAAATCTCGTATATAACAGACATACATACAGACTGCAAAGATCGCGAAATCTCAACGCGACATTTCCCAATAGCATATAGCAACCCGTTCGCGGATTAATAAATCCCATAATGCATTCGATGCTTCGTAAAAATATATACGTATACACATATGTACATATCAGCTCGGCTCGATCGTATCGATTGGAAAATGTGCTTTCTCCTCTCCTCCCACTCTCCATTAAGTATATCTCAATCCCTATCTCGATCTCTGTATATATCTCTCCTCCGTCCTCCATTCTTTCCTCTCTCTCTCTCTCTCTCTCTCTCTCTCTCTCTCTCTCTCCCTCCCTCGCTTCGACAGCACATATACACACATATCGCGAAACTATATACGCGTGTATAAATCGCGTCTACATGCACGTATATATATGTGTGTATATGCTTTATTGGTGCAGTGCACTTCTCGATATGAAACCAGAAGCGATCGCACGCGCGTGTCACCCTGCTCGTGTTTTATTATTTCGCCCGGAGTGATTTACAGTGCCGATAACTGACTGCTGAAAGTATTTATCGTGCATTGTAGAGGATATGTATGTGTATGTGTGCAAAGTCTCGATGAATTTATATAAAATAAGCGCGTACGGAGTATTGTACTTTTGTCTTAGTACAGCTGTAGAGCACACGTTGAGTTGTTTTTTTTTTCTTTCTCTCTCGCCTGTTACGTGCTTTCGGAAATGTCGTCGATCTGTAGAAACACATCTTTTACCTGATAGAGAGAGATTTTCGCCTGCATTTGCGATCGTAAAGTCAGATATTTTTCACACGTAACATACACTCGTAAGATTTATAACGACACGTGGTTTCCTGGTATAGTCTTTCCAAACATTTTTCGCAACACCATGATCAAAAAGTAAATAAAAAAAGAGAAGTCTATTATCAACAACTACATCGCTGTCCAACTCGTTATATACGAAGACTGTCGATTACAGTTTTCATTCGCTAATCACACGTACATATTGCGCTCTCTCACCTCAAGACACGTCTAAATGACTTTTTAATCTCTCACAACCATGAACTATCGCACAGAAAGAACAAAGAGCTATTGCTACTCGTCACCTTGGAGGTCCCCAGGAGTCACAATCTTAAATGATATTCGCCTCGCCCCAACAATAAACAAACCAAGAGTCGACAGGGCCGCTCACATGCCATCACATCATACTTATTCAGTAGTACAGCGAAAGCCATGTCGCAGCACTGCACTTTGTATTCCGTGCGTGGAACTCGCACGGGTATAAAGAAAAAAAAAGTGAACCAAGCGGTGTATATAGGAGGAGTATATATGTATAAGGTTTTAGGCGAGCCACATTCTGCTCGTGGTTGCTTGTTTCCGGCCTGGATTTTTTTCTACGTACGTGTGTGCCTGTCTGTTTGTGTGTGGATTTGACCTTGTGTGGGCGAAAGAATCCGGGCTTGGGATTTTGATGAGGTTGACGCGATGGCTTTGCGTAAGTCGTATGAGAGAGACAGAGGAATAGACAGACGGTGAGATCAGATGAGACAGGTGACTTTCTGAGCTACTGCTGCAATGATAATATTCAATCGAGCTGAAATTAAGTTGTAATGAAGATGTTTCAAGCGGAATATTGATACGAAAACTGTTTTTACGCTATATATATACTGTACGTATATATCGTTCGAATATTTAACAGGGCGGTTGAGTAATCAAATCGAGACAGGAGATAATTAATAGTCTTATCTATAAATTGACTATTCAATTAGCTAATTAACAATTCAGTAACTTGTGGTATGCGTTACGTAACGATCAATAAAGAAAGTTAATAACCAAAAAGTAAATCGTTTTTTTTCTCATTCACGCTCGAGCAGGTTCCCCAAGCCTGGAGAAAGCTTCTGAAAGATTTCGGTCATTCACTCGCTCTCCGTATCGAATCCCAATCGATCGCATATTTATATACACGTACACAGATCACGTAGTCCTAAGGAATTTTTCTGCGCGTCATTTTCATGTTAGCCGAGTGTACAACACGTGATATAAATCATATAACTTTTCAAGCTGCAATTTTCCCAACTTTAAAAAGCTGCGTTCATCGATCATTTGTTACTTATATATACACACTGTCGTACGTCTCTACCCTACTCGAATCCAGTTTTTCGACCTAATCAGATTATATTACGGTATGCATTAGTAACTGATTATTCGCTATGATTTATTCGCCATTGAAATCTTTCCATTCTCATGTGCAAGGTGCACCTAGCACACATACATACAATATATTTCAGTTCAACTACTGCCAGCCATTGTATTGCTAAAACGTGAATTCACATGAGCCCGTAGCTCATGCTATACTTATATACAGAAATATCGTGAAATCTCAATAGTGCATATATATACATATACAACATAACAGCACAGCATGGCAACGATTTCACGTGAGGAGATTCCCAATCGTTCGTCTCGGATACATAAAATCTCGCCAGAGCAATCAATTTGAGAATTCAGGGATGGGCTTGTATACCGATGATTCAACGGTTCCATTATACTCTTACGGGCTTATTATATTATATTTACAGATATCGATCTATTAGGTAACCCTGCTAATGAAATTACTCACGGATTATTATTAAATTAATAATTATGGAAAAATCAAACAATAGATCTCTCTTGCATCCAAAAATACAAATTTTTTCGGTAGCTGAAAAATGCCTCCGTGAGAAATCTTCACGATAATCATGCTTCGGTATAATTATTATACCAAATTACTATAATTAATAATTTAATTCTCAGAACGGAAAAGTTGAACAACTAAAATCTCCATCCATTCAATCGCCTCTTCGTTCATGCAATTCCAATGCACCACATACACATAACGTATACATACAGCCTTAAAAATCCCAGAACCACCTTACATTTGACTTTTAAACACAACTCGATCGCCATCCATTGTACCGACGCACATCCACCTTCTCTCTTTCTCTCTACCAACTTATTTCTGCGAATGCTCCGATACACTTTATCATCTATCTCTCTTCCAACGTTCTATTTATACTCCCTCTATAAACGCATATATATATATATATACCCGCTACGGCGACAGCCGGTTGTGCGCGCGATGCTTCACGATATATACCACTTTGTAATCCCCCCCCCTTCCCTTCTTCCTTCATGGGGGCGTGTACACCAGGCCAGTATGCGCGCGCGCGACAAATGATCCTGCAGAAATTTCGCGCGCGGATGCATAATGCATGGCGATCGGTTTCAAATTATATTATTATCTCGTGAGGTGAGTTTGCTGTTTTATTTCGGTGGGAGGTGGAGGGGGAGGGTAAGGAGAAAAGACAGGGGGGGATATATAAGGAGAGGGTAGAGATGCAATTTTGTGATTGATCGAGGGGGTGGGGGGAGAGAGAGAGAGAGGAGAAGGAGGAGGAGGAGATGGCCGGTTGTGTGATGGATGATGACTGGGTGGAATTCGTAGCGCGAACTTATTGGGATTCATCGCTGTGTATAGTCTTGTTGTTGCAACGTGCGTGGTGGCGATTTGTTTGGTATTGAAAGATCGCCCGAGTGTTTGAGTTATATTTAAACGAGTAGTGGTAACGGAACGATGCGTGTATATGGTATGAATTGCGTATAGGTATACAGCTTTATCCTAGCTGTTTTACGTACGTGTAATAAACACAGAAATTATCAGAGCTCAAATTTTTTTTTGCTAGCGTGTATATATATATTACCATAATAGCAAAGATAGTCCACGCAGCGATAGAGTCGTATCTGAAAATCAGGAAGTCTTGGGCATAATCATGGGTAGCCACGCATTTTTTATGCTTACAATGTAGTTTTAATCACCATAAATTACATATACCCAGGTAACTTTCAACCAATCTTAGCATATGGACTTTGCCAAATTAACGCATAGAATCAAGTTGACCAACCGACACCTATACATATATACGTACATACTTCACGCAACACTTGTAACATACGCCGAACCGTATATAATAATAACCCATCGATCTCGCAACCGTACACATGCAGACCCCATAGCGAATTCCCGCCGATGCAAATTTGTTACTTAACGTGTCTATACATGACCGGGCGATTTCACCAATGCAAAAATTCTATATACTATATATATTCCATCGCGTACGTCGTACTTTATACTCTTATATATACGAAATATCCATCGCATGCGAAATACGGACACAGACATTGCGGTCTATAGACTTATTGGGCGTGGCAACAGCAGCAGCAGCAGCACTGAATTTTGAACGTGTCTATATCGTTTGTTCGTGTATTATATGTACTACCGGTTTCGGTGTCTATAATCCCATGCGAAGAAAGTCGATTTGCAAAGTGCGATATACTGCGAGTTGTGTTTTAGCACGGCGTTTTGTGTGTGTGTGTGTGTGTGTGTGTGTGTATATATATATATATATATATATATATTTATCAAGAGAAAAAATTAAATATTTTGAGATTATCGCTGAGACGCGTTTAATTATTTTGTTTTGATCAATAATGCTTATGAATACGCATGTACGTCACGATAAAAATATTATAATTTCACTCGGTATATACATGTGTACGCTGTTAAAAGATAAGGCTTTTTTTTAAAAACGTGCACTCTATACGTACATGAATATATCTACAAGCAATCGATAAGATGCGATCTCTCACTTTCCATTTCACCTACTTAATCGGAGAACTTAGAAGGTAGACACCTGTAGCTGAAAATGGTTATCATTTCGGTTCGTATTAATTTTGGTGAAGAGGCAGAAGAAGAAGAAGAAGAAGAAGAAGAAGGTGAAGAAAAAGAATCAGCGCCCGATCGGGCAATAACGCGAACTTTCAATTCCGATAATTTCTCTTTCAAAGCGTTTAATTATCGAAATTTTCGTGCGCCTGAGAGAGTGAGAGAGAGAGAGAGAGAAAGAAGCTGGCCATTAAAACAGCGCTCGGTAAGTATCATTCACCGAATTCGAAAGTCCCGAAAGGCTTCCCAAATAAGAACCACCATATAAATATCTCGCATTTCACTTGCAAACGCAAGTACGTACGCGCTCACACTGCCAGTAATGAACCCAACAGTTGGAGAAACATCGCATCGCTGGTGCACATCGTATGAAATCCTATACTTGCGTTATTTTTTGCGCTAAATACGGTTTACTCCTTATGGTGATTGGAGGAATCGAGCGTAAGGTTCGTTTGTAAATTTTTGCGTACGCGCGTGCACAGACGTAGTCATTAAGTGTTATACGCGCTGGCTACATGTATGTTATTATTTTAAAGAGACATTTATTGTATTGAACCGTTCGCGTGCAGTTAGCGCGCTGTTTAAAACACTCGAGCGCTCGGCCGAGGCAAATTGGAAAAGCTTTTTTCGAATTTGGAAGAAAGTCAAAGGGTAAAAGTCTATTACGCAACTCTCTCTCTCTCTATATAATTGATCTGTTAAAATATTTTGAAACGGAAAGTTTTTGGTTCTGAAATTTTATGATTATAGATTTATTGAAACGCCGTGACAGATACTCGAATTAACTTTCCCTTAATTCATCCGCTATACAGATAAATAAAGAAAATATCTCAATCGCCTCATCGAAACGAAACTAGTACCACAAATATATACACATCTGACAAAAAAAAACCTATCGCCGACGCGAATGCAACGAAATTCTTTGCCTTGTACACTCCCCCGAAGATTAACACATCAAAACTTTTCGCCAGCCTATAATCAATCCGAAAAAACCACAACCAATAACGATCGTGCGCGCGTTTCCCCCGCGGGACGCGAAACCTGGCAAAAACTTTTACACCGCATGCTAAAGAGAGAAAAAAAAAGTTCGCGAGTGAAAACGAGCTGTACAAACTATATACACTAACAGACGCCGTGCTGCGACCCAAGTTTCGCTATCGATATCTCGCCGTAAGCGACAAACGATGAAAAAGCAATGAATGCTACCCGCGCGTTCGCACTACTGTCGCATATTTTTTCCGCACTCTCCTTTCAATTTCGTTCACCATGGCTTATATATATACGGCGTCGTTGTGGTTTGGCGATGGGATACACATAGTTTGTTTTATTTGCTCGTGTATATATGTATATATATGTATATACAGCTGTATATAATTGTGGGAGTTATTATCGCGCGCCGATGGGAAAATTTGCGCGGCGAAGTGGAGCGCGTGTTGCAGACTTTTACTTTTTGCGCGTGGTACGTTACGCACGCGGTCGGCTGAGAACGTGTCGATGTGCTCGTTCGTACACGCGGTTATAGACGATGAATTAGGCGTATTTGCATACGGGATATGTTGAGATTTCTTTTCTTTTACATTGGGGGGATATAGCGAATGATACTATACTACTTGTTACAAAATCGGTTAGAATTTCAGTTTATGGGTAAGTGTAAAGTGTTGTGTGTCGGAGAAGGAGAGTAAATTTTATCGGATTGTCATGCGAATGTAACAGATAATCGAAAAAATAATATACGTATGAGTTTCGAGCAAAAAACTAAACCAATACAATATTCTACAATGTCAGAAAACTATTGAAAATTAAAAAAGATCTTTTCTAAGACCGTTGCTCCGGCATACAAAATACAAATCTTGCATATACAACATTTTACAAATTTCTCTACGCTGACAAACCACAACGCGACATCCCGGGCGATCCGATTTTCAAAACTCCCTCTCTCTCTCTACCATCACGTTTTCTCCTGTCAATCACACACGTACGCAGCGCAGCAATCCAAGCCCGTATCCCGACATTTTCATCCCCCCTCTGTAAACCTGCAACGCACAAAAGGAAAAACGCAAGAAATTAGGCAAACCGCACTTATACACATATATACACTGAACTTTTGAGCAAGCACCGGCTGCACGCGCGTGCATTTCTCCTCTCTCGCTCACATTGTTGTGGCCGCAATAAAACTTGGCGCTCGCGCTTGCATAATCCCGCCTGACATCGCTGGTCGATGCGTACATACACGTATATACCTACATATATATATATACTCCCTTTTTTCCTTTTTCTCCATACGTACCCGCACGTACGTACGTCGCAACGTTATTTTTAGATCACCACACTGCTACGGCTGCCGTTCGACGTTTTATCGCTCCGTATTTTACTCTCTCTCTCTCTCTCTCTCTCTCTCTCTCTTTCTCTCTTGTACACAGCAAAAAATTTCCGCGGCGTTTCTTTCTGTCTTCTCTCCGGCGCGCACACGGCTCTCTTCTTTTCTTTTCGCTTTCGCGCATCTCTCGAAATACAGTCAGGGTCGCGGTAGCTGCGGTGCGATCGTTCGAGTTTTGCTCTATGCTCTTGTTTTTCGCTGCTGCTGTTGCTGCTGTAAGGGGGAAAAGTGGTAGTTGTCGGCGGTAGCATGCGCACGCGGTTGCTTTTATTTAATTTCGTAATTTATTGATTTCGCGCTCGCGCAAGAGAGACGAGAGGGGAGTTTTTGCAGGATCGTAAAAGGGGCTCGTAGTGGTGCTACGATGGATTGGGGTAAGAACGTTGCGAGTTGTTGAAAGAGAACGCAACGTTTTTTGCAGATGCTAGTCGTACGAGATTTCGTACGAGATGTGTCATTCGCGTATGTCTGACGGGATAAAGTCTTTAAGAATTCTTAAAAGCTAATTTCAGACGTAAAGTGCGTGATTTATGAGTAAGTTGCGGGTTAAAAAAAACTGCATAGAAAAGCTTTATAATTATAACGTTTAATGTAACATTATAAACTGTACCAAAGATTAAATAGTTCCTAGATGATATAAATGTTATACGCGACCATTTTTTTTAGACTATATATACCACGCAGCTACGCACTTAGACCTAAAAATACCAGGAATTTCCTATTATAATTACCTCGACGCTCGCCATTACCCATCTAATTACGCAACACTGCAATCCACCTATACTACTATACTCCTACACCGTATAAACACCGTATTTTCCGTCAACTTGAAACTCAAACGTACCACGAAACCTCTTCTCTCCTTATAATTTTTACATAACAATAAAACCATATAACTCTCGCTTTTGCGTACGCACGCACGCACGCAGGTACGCTTCCGACTTCACCTGATTTCAATTGCTCACCCGCGCATCGGTTCTTTTGCGTAACACTCCATAGTCGTCGCGCACTGTAATAATACAAGCCAGCTCGAAAAAAAACGGCGCGTGCGTTACGCGTTCGCACGAATTTTCCAGGTCTATATTCGAAAGCAGCAACAGCAAACGACGTGAAGGCTCATCCTTTCGCGCGCAGTGTATAGGATAATTGGGAGAAACGCGCGGGCTAAACACACGCATCAATCGGCTTTTTGAAAGCCCGCAATTTCGCCGGGTTCTTTTTTTCTTTCTTCCCTCGGCCGTGTCTTTAACGCTGTGTATTATATACGCGTAGTGTGTATCTATATATATACAGCAAGGAAAGTGCACGCGCACGATTGCGATCGGGAAGATGGACTTTCGTGATTTCCGAGAGTATAGTGTATACAGCCTATGTCATTTTTGCACACTACGGCGCAAGCAAAAAGTGCAAGTAACGCGCGATATGTATAGAAGCTTATCCAAGAAGTTCCCGCGTGATTTTCCATTATGGCGACGTTTACGTAAAGATTCTTTCGTAGTGATCTGCATGTGTGTGGTATTGCGTAGATAATTGAATAAAATTTGATTGATCGACACATTTATAACGTTCTGTTATATAAACCTACAGTTCACTCGTTCCAGTGAATTATAGCCTTGAACATTTAAAATTCTTTCTTTCTGAGACTGTATTATATATATACACAGTTGAAACCTCAACGAGAGCGTGTACGTATACATAAATTAAACAAATCGAAAGGTCCATTTCGCGGCTACAAACTTCTCCATGATCAAGCACCATTGAGCCCAAAAAAAAGGACCCCTATTGTCCCTGGTAATTCCTACCGTCCGCCATACAGAGAACGTAAGTCGAAAAAGCGCGCCCTCGTCAACGATCCCCACACACACATACACATTTAAGATCCCCCAACCTCTGCGTAAACGCAATAATTATTCGACTGAAAGAGCTGCTGTTGCTGCTGTTGCTGCTGCTCCCCTTGCGCGTTCGATCAAAGATATACTACACTACACATAGACGATCGTACATGGCTAGACCAGGTGCTGCTGCAGTATATACCGTCGCCGCTAGCTACAATCGACGCGCTCACAACTGACCGTTCGAGAAACTTGAGAACCGCCACTTCCGAACGCGGGGGGGCGCGTATATAAAAAGAGGTAGCTGCGAGAACGGCACCGCCTCTCTCTCTCTCTCTCCCTCTCCCTCTCTCTCTCTCTCTCTCGATCGAAATTACACGCTTATAGAGCTTGAAGGAGAGTGAGCAAGAGAGAGAGAGAGAGTGCGTGGTAAGTACAGCCTCCGGCGTATGTTTTGACAAGTAGTATATAGTGTATAGAGCAAGCGAGCGCGAATGTGCAAGAGGAGGGATCGAGGCTAGAGGGCATAAGTGGGTCGCTATACACGATGAAAAGGGGTGTGATGTGAGTGCGAAGTAGGGGTTTGACGTTGTGCGGATTGATGTGAGTGAAGCGGCGCGGGAAATCGAGCGGAAAATTTGTAAGAAGAGAGTGACGGACTGTAGTGTAATTGAGTCGTCGAGAGGATTAAGCGGGACACAAAGGGTGATTAAACGCTATAGCGGAGGTCTAATGGAATTAAGGGTACTCTGTTGGAACGGGGAGTTTTTTAATGTAATTGTAGCCGTTGGAGAAGTGCAATACTGCGAAATCTGCGTTTTCAGCGGGTTTTAAGGATTAGGATCAAAGTATCTTTTGTACAAAGTTACATTATATTATTTAAGCAATATTTATAATTCTTTTTAAAAAATGTTTGTAAATTCATATCAATCACCATTAAATCAGAATAAAATAAATGACCCCAAATGAACGACCACGCCGCATTATCGAATCGATCCCTCGACGAAATTAAGGAACCCGGCAATCTGCTATGTCTCCACACCAGCTGACCGTAAACAATAGCCATATCGACCCGCACATTCTAAAATCCCTGAAAATTTTACATTCACTGCTATAACTACCACGTACACACCCTCTTCTCTTTATTTCCCCAACAACAGTTTCACACCTTTACACCCGTATCACCCTCCTGAACTCATTCACGAATTCGCCAGAGAACCCATTTCTCTCTGCCATCGTACGCGGGATTCTATATAAATGGGACCAATTAAAGCGTGTATCTTGCGGGTCCCCGTAAACTGGGGCACACACGTACACACATAGGATTCCCTAATGGAATATCAGAGAATACTAGCAATAAATCCCTGATATTTTGAAAAGCAGGATATATAGAGAGAACGAGAGAGCCGATCCGCTTTGTCCACACAGCTGTAAATTTCCGTTCCCCCTCTTGTCGTCTCTATTGACGAAGGAAGAGAAAAAAAGCGTGTATACTTATATATACGCGGCACGCGTCATTCCACGTGCACGGTATATAAGCGAGGGTATATATAATATAGAGAGAGAAAAAAGTGTGTTCGTCGTCGTTTTCGCGCTGATTTTTGTCTCTACAACAGCGAAAGCCATTAATTGGATTATACGCGAGAAAAGTCGATGTTGGCTCTTTTTGTTGTATATACGGATACGCGTGTGCAAGGTTTCATGAATATATTATTGGATTTCGTATGTGTGTATTCGCGCTGGTTTTATGGTCGTTTTTGTGGGATGCGTGTGTGTGTATATATATATCGATAGTTCTGATGTTTGCGAAACGATTTAAGCATATTGTTTGCCGAGGTTTATATATATACAGGGTACACACGTGGGGGTAGTATTATATTCCATGAACGTTTCATTAATCAATGGGGATTTGGCTTGTTCTTACCGAACACCCGTGTGATCCTATTTGAGAACGTTCGCGTATATCGGATATTCAGACTATACGATAATGTTACTTTCGTCCGTAATTCACACACAGTTAAAAGATGTAAAAGTTAGAAAATTCGTGACTTTTTAAAACTATTCTATTTCTCTTCTTCCTCTATACGTATATATTCTCAACATGAAAACATCACACCTCCCACGCCCATACATCACAGGTCAATTAGACCACTTAATAATTCACGTAACCCCGCGCGTATATAGGCACCGCCGAATCATCGTTCTGAAGCCATTCATTACAAACTTTCTAAATCCCATCTCGGTACCGCAAACTACTCCAGCACTATATACAACTACAAACCCCTTGCGCCTATAAATCCATCTCGCCACTCCAGCCACATATATCCATTTCTCTCTCTCTTTCTCTCTCTCTCTTTCTCTACTACACCACCCACCGGTCGCCCGATAAAAAAGCAGCCGCGCGCACTTTCATTAATTGGATTACGCGCAAATCGCACCCAACTTCTCTCTCTCTCCCTCTCTCTCTCTCTCCAGAGAACACTACACCCTGTTCACGCAGACGCGGCAGATGTGCGCTCGCGAGTTCTATACCATTGTGGCGCTTACGAATTACAGGGGGCGCATAGAGGAGAGAGGGACGACGGATTTGCGTTTTGTCGCGTACCTTTTATGTTTGGAAACGCGCTCGCGAGAGTGACGACGATCACGTACGTGCGCTCGCGTGCTTATTGTATACGTTAGAGAAAGAGAGAGAGAAAAGTCGGCTGCACACACGCGTGGAGCGCAACGTGACCAGGAGGTGGTCTTGCGCGTGCCAACTCCGAGAGGAGAGTACGTTTCAAGTGCGAAGCTGCTGGGTTATAACAATGGGTATATGTGTGAGAGGGGAGTGAGACAGGCGGGTCTTTAAACTCTTTGGGAAAAAATTTTCATCAGTTCCCGGTACACTGCGTTGGTTCGTTTGCATGCCAAAGTTTTTTTTTTACGATGCAGTGGTGGGTGAATGATGGAAGTTTCTTTGTAATGATGAACGTGCGTGATTTTTTTGTGAGAAATATTTAAATTAACCTGGATGAATTAAATCATTAAAATTCTGTATTAGTCGTTAGCTAACGCATCAATTATTTATGTTAACAAATATCTGTTGTTAAAGTATATTATATTATTATTACACTGAGAAAAATGATGTAGGAAAAATTACTATTTTTGACAGTAGCCGTGAGACAGACTCAAATTCTTATGAAAATTATTATAATTTATAGTAAAAATTTCTATTTGTATTAAAATTATAAAGTAAATAGCAATTTTGACTATATACTATAGTAATTTTTCCTACATCATTTTTCTCCGTGTACAATTACGTTTTAACGCAAAAGCCATTAGACACTTACTAAATTCTATCCGCTGTTTATTGCCTTATTATAAATTCACCACTATATAATTCATAAAATAAACATAAGAAAAATGTATTGCAAAACAAAGAACAACTCGAGCCACCGACGAAACTCTTGCAGTCAAAACGACAAAAAGATCACCTCTGTATAGAAATCTATAATTACGCGTATATAATTATATACACTTAACAATTTATATTCGGAAATTAAAACTACTTGGCGTTCATTATCTGTTTAGCATATAATACAAACTCCCATTCGCCGTGTAAATTACTCAATAAAACGTCCGCCACTCAGCGAAGAACAAATGTAAAGACAATCTACAAACCGCGAGTAAGCATCTTCTTCGTTCGTACGGCCTAATAAAAAAAGAGAGAAACACTTTGCTATAGCACACTATGTGTATATATATATATATACCCCCACGCTCTCTTCATGCGCGCTTCTCAATCAATCCAGCTGATCTCTCGCGTGCCGCAATCCGGCGTCACGTCTCTCCATGCATATATGTTAATCGCAACGACGACAACGACAACGACGACTGCGCACACTTGTAATTTTACGATCAATAAAACGAAAGCGAACACGTTCGCGCGAGGCTAATCGCCGTATAGTCGTCCCCCTCGTAACTCTCTCTCTCTCTCTCTCTCTCTCCTCCTCACGCGCGCAAAAACAAAAAATACAAATGTCCGTCCGTCAAACGAGCTTTCCAAAGCGCCGAGACACACACACAAGACCCTCTGAAAATGAAAATTCGCATTTGTCTGTGCTTTCTCGAGCTATGACAATCGCATAAATAACGGGTTTATTTATCTATACGTATAATATGCGAGTCGCTGTGGAAATTTCACGCGCGTAGGTTGGTATAGAGTATATGCGACAAAGGAGAGGAACGTTGCTGCTGCTGTTGCTGGCGCCGGCGATTGGCATCGCCTACGCGCGTGTGTGTGTATATATATATACACAGCGGTTGTGTTTTTACAACCCGTTAATGGGTAAAAGAATTTGCACGGTGAGTGGAGAAAAAATGTGGGGGGTTTTTGCAAAGTTGGATAATTATTGCTGCTAAAGAAAGAGAGTGAGGATTACGACGGTTTTTTTACGACTCACGTTCTATGGGAGAAAAAAGGACAGTAACGATTGCTAAATTATCATACGCAGCTGATAAATACGTTTTTGTAAGTAAAGGGGAGTCTATGTGGAAAGCGGCATGGTTTACAAGCCGAAAAAGAATGTCGGGAAATTTCTCATCGCATAGTTTTACGTTCGATTTATCGCTGAAATTATTCAATAACCGATGTTTTGCGCCATCACTCATCGTAACTGTTTACTAATAGAGATTTACTAGAAACGACGCCGCTATATATAAATAGTGTATACCACCCATAATTACGACGCTACGCTTCAATTCAAATAAACACAAACGAATTACAAGAGCGCCGGTGACTTTTATTATCGTCCCATAAAAAAATCACGTCGTTTATGCCACCATCGACTCAGCGTTTCCTCTACGACAATTAGACTCTTTCGTTCCGCGCATTCTTGACAACCACCACGTGCATTGGTAAAACTTGATATAATCCTTATACCGTAAAGACTCCGCACACGACGATGACAATTAGTCGGCGGGTATAAGCTGCGAAAACAAAAGTGTGTGTGTGTATATATATATATATATATATATATATATACACACACACGCAAGAAGAGATGCAATCATAAACCACGCGTCCACGTAAAAGAAGTTTAAAACAGCGAATATTACAGGCCGCTCTTTCTGTATAGTACGCGCGTGTGTATGAAGTTTTTGTACGTGCACTCTCCCCTCCCCATAAATTACATCGCTCTTTACGACAGTAATAATTGCTTTAACGTCTAATTTGAGCGCCGCACGGAGTAAAGATTTTTTCCACCCGGAATTCACGCGTGTGCGTTCTGCGTGGTCTCTGTATATTCCAGAAATTTATAGCGCGACGACGAGAGCAAAAGAGAGAGAGAGAGTAAGTGTGTAAGGGAAGCATTTTTGTTGCGCGCTCGCACACCGACGAAATTGGCGTGAAATTTCGGACTTTTTGATTTACACACCTGTCGTAATTGCGCGCCGCATACTCTGCGGTTGCTATGCGGCTTTCCTTTTGTTTGCCGTGCGCGGCAGACAATGTTGTTGCCACCGCAGAGTCAGTATATCACGGCTCTGTGAACGTTTTACGGGGAGACTACGAAAAGAACAAAGTTACGTTTAATGTGATTATAGCTGTTTTTTGAGATTTATTTAAAAGTTAATGAAGATTAGGTTTCGAGGAGCATTATATATATCGTGATTGATTTTAATGAGATGTTAATGATACGCGGAAAATTGTTAGCTGTCGTGAAGTCGATTAAAATGAGCTCGCGTGTACATTAGCTATACGTCAATTCCAGTGTCTATATAACAGATCGGTAATTATTGTCGAGATGGGTATAAGTGTATACTTTTGAAAAAACGTCATAACTTAATTGCAGAGCGTGCGTTGAAAAATCAATTCAAATGTATAACCGTTCACGTCGCTTTGTACAATATAAAATAAAAAAAAACGTGAAACGAAAGTGATCCAACACTATATAAACTGAAAACATTTACGTATAATAGAATGGGTAATTTCACTAACCGGCAAAACCTCAGCAACGAGAAAATTAAAAGCCTCGCGCATGTGCGACTCTCTAATACAGAATAATGGCGTCAAATCAAAGCTCATCTCGTAAACTCTTTAAACCCCTCTCGTAATAAACCATTCGACGCGATTTCCCTACGCCGGATATATGCACGCGCACTTCATCAAACAGATCCATAAATCTCCGGCATCAATTCTCTGACTATGCGCACTACGAATATCCAAAAAGAAAACGTATATACACGCGTTTTCACCACCAACAGAAAATCTTCGTGTCGTGTCGAATAATGAGAGAAATCTCACTCACAACCCTCGTAACAAACAACACACGAGATAGAATTTCTCGCGTTCACGAGAGTAGATGGATGCTCCTTATAATTTGCGCGTTTCGTTTTGTTCGCGCGCGCGTGCGGAAGAGGAAAGGGAAACACAAAGTGGCCTATCGGGATATATACGCGCGTGCTTTTCCGTTTTTCCATCCACAGTGTTTAAGTGTAACCGTCGTTCTTAGTGCGTTCAATGTGTGTAGGTGTTAGGAAGCAACTGAGCATTTAGCGTAATTACCACGTCGAGGAAGTAAGCGGGCGCCTTGCGAACGTGAAGTTCGTTGTTACGGCGGTAGGTAGGTAGGTAGGTAGATATAGGTTCGGGGGAAATGTACGTGAAAGAGAGGTGTTTACGCGAGGGGAAGTGTGTAAGTAATGTTTGTAATTAAGCGAAGTTAACAGAAGTTGCGCGCAACGGGCTGTAGTTATATTAATGAAGTTTAATTATATTTGCTAATGATATGCGTAAATAAGTTTTATCGTGCTAATAATTGCTTAGGTTATAATGGGGCGCTTTTTATTAATATAATTTATTGTTATTATAGTTGTTAAGAGAAACCACGGTAATATACGTTACATAAGGTACAAGTTTAGTTGCTGGTATAACGTTATTTGTTCGCTGATACACTTGAAATCCATATATCACTCAATCGCAACATATAAACTTTATATATTCTAACAACCGAATGTGTTTAACCAGGAATTTGTTTATTTTGTTGTGTACTACTTCTTCATAGCAACGTTTTTTTCATTTTTGTTCTTTTTCACTTCACGATTTCTCAACAGCTCCAATAAAATCAACAACCACCACTTATAAGCATCATACAAACCAAACACATCCCATCCTTCTAAATCCCACACCTTCCCCCATTACCATCTCCTCCGAAAAATACACTTCCACGCACCACACTATACTCTATCATTTCACGGCACGTTGCAGTCACACCCTCGTGTAACCACTCACCAAAACAAGACAACAACACCCATCACGCTCAATTACACGTCCTTATACACGGAAATATCCCGGAGCTCGAAGAAAGGCAAACATCAGTCGCTAGAGGCTCAACACGGGTATATATCAACGAAGAAGGAAATCTTTTCGCGCACCTTCGCTGCCGGGTGATTTTCGAACGCCGTCGTCTCTGTTGCGGTACGATTTTTTAGCCACACCTTGCACGCGGTAGCGAGAGGCAAGCGCACCAGTGAACCGTGTCGAATGAATGCGCGCGCGTGCTGCTGGCTTTCTATTGGTCAGTTGTGTATATATATGTGTAGCGCGAATTCTGGGTGAATGGTTTTTTGGTGGATTTTTGGATGAAAAGTGTCGAAATTGTGGTTGCGAGGTGTTAGAGAAATTATTACACACATATAGTAACTTGCAAAAATGATGCGTTGCGCGATGAAATTTCTTGCTTTTTGCCTATTTTTCGCTCAAGACTCAGAATAGAAAGTCGAGATCGGCGCTACGATAGCTGCGTGGATTAATTAAAATGCATAATTACTGTAACAAATTACAGTTTTAAACGCGTGCTCTACATATATGGGTGTTACATAAAAGTAACAGGAACATGTACTTATATATACGTGGAGTTCAAAGCCACACTATTTCTAAGTAATTTACATACTACGAAAAAAAAGAACACACACATTCCGGAAAGTAAATAGTCCTGCGGATTGAGTAATAATTTTTTCACTTTATTATATCAAACGCGTAATCGCAGATACATTCCCGAGAGAAAGAGCCTTAGTTAGATTGATTGCCTCCATCATAGTGACACATCTCCTCTCGTTGCTTCACGTATCTATAAGTAACATTATACATATCGTATGAGTATCACCGACGCGAACAAAAAAAAACACACATATCCACGTTCGAATGTACAGAAAGATTGAGAAAGACATATCGCGAGTCGATCGAACATAATATATTCAATTAAACGGACTCGCGCGCATGCGCGCGGTCTAATGCTCATTATGCAAATGGCTTAACGGTAAGTCAATACCACGAAATCTTTTCTCGGTATATATCTACCCTATTCAATAAACGTATCTTCTGCAATCGTCATGTCTGTTTAACATGAAAAATCTCATGTTAAATCTTCCCTCCGTTGGGGATTGTGCAAAAACAGAAGTTTCCGCTAATCGCTGCTATTATCATTAACATCGCGTACTGCGCGGTTCGCACGTTCAATTAGCCAATGCTTAAGTTTCTTCTATACCACGAACATTTTTCTCACTATTCCTTAGATTTTCGAACTCCACGATATATCGTTAGCAAGCTTCAACAGCCAATGAGTCCAAAAGATGCAGGAACGATAATTACACTGTTAAACTAGCAAAATTCAAAACACCAACATATAAAAAATATTCCATCATTAGACAGCGATGCTAAATCCTCTCGTGCAATCTCCATTTTACACCACTAGTAATACCATCCACACGATCCCCCGCAATTACGCGACTTTATATATACACGTATACACACACACACATACGCATCCACGCAAGCTCATCTCTCCTTCGCTCATAACGACGTCATCTCGCGTGCATGCACGCGCGCATCAAAACGTCGAAACGGCCAATCCGCACGCGCATTCCTCTCTCTCGTTCATTTTTTTTTTTTTTTTTTTCTAGAGCAGGTCGACCGCGCACGGAACCGGACGTCGCAAGACCGAGACGAAAGAGGTTCAGCGACCCCGTTTTGTCGATCTCGCGAGCCTGTGGGCGGCTGTACTATACGGCTATTTGCTTTTGGTCTCTGACGTATTAAACTAAAAATATGTCACGATTTCGCGGATATAATTGTGAATCACGCCGTGATGGCGGCACAACCGACGCGGTCTTTTGGTGTCAAAATTATTTTGAGCTATGACTTTGGAATTATAAGTGGAGGAGTGTGTGGGGTGTGTAGATTGGGAGCGAGTATTTTTGGATTTACGTGTGGTTTTTATGTTATTATATATCATTTTTGTTCGTTATTTATATAATATAATAATATATACGATGAATAATGTAAAACAGAACTATACTTTTGTATATACTAATGGACGTACTTTTTATTTTTGTTTCAGGTAAGTTCGAAAGGATACCGACCGACATCTATCAATCATATATCACCTACTGTAAGCCGTAATTTTCCTCTTCTAAACACCTATATATACATACATCGCATACCTTTGCCCAATAAACAATATCTCCGTATATATATACATTCTCCTATATATATATACAACGAATATAATTAAGTAAGCTTCATAATCCGCACCGAAACCGTTATTCATCGCCACTATACACATACACACATTATACTTCCATATTACACCATATTCGATCTTAATTAGCAGTAAATAAACTTTCATCCCGCGCGTATCGCTTCCACCAAATACACACATACATACATACACTTCAGCTCGTTATATACATTATACAATACAATCGCTTTACGCAACAACCAACAACACGTACGGCGTAAACGCGCAAATTGACCGCGTAAATATTTACACGCACACATACATATATATTCTCAAACTCGCGTTTTCCGCAAAGCGCTCAATCGCCAGGGGGACGTCTTATAAAAAATGCACGCCGACACGCAACACGCACACAGGAGCAATCATCATTGAAAAGTCGCGAGGAGACGTTATTATTACACAAGTCAAGACTGCTACTCGTCTTCCTGAATATAATATACACATGTACGTATATGTGTATGTGTATATATCGAGTGTGCACTTATATGCACCTCAAGCGGAACGAACGCAAGTTGCATGTTCGACAAGTCGACTAGTAATGTGCGTTGTGGTGCACACGTTCGATTGGTGAAATAAGGGAAATCGCAGTGCGATGTTTTATCGCTCTATATAAGCGTAGAGGATGGCGTTTTTGCACTGGAGTTTCTAGTTTTGAATGGCACAGAGCGAGTTGCTCGGATTGCGTGTGTAGATGGATTCAATCGGTTGGGCTTGTATAACTTTCGTTAATAGAAATTTTATGTATACGAGTGTACGACATGTTAATGATTGCGGAGCGTATATGTACATTCGGAACAAGAACGTTTCAGCTTCTTATCGCCTACGTTTCCAATAATCCTTTTCAATTTTCATAAAGTCGTTGTGAAATGTGTGTATATATGTATATAGTAGTTTCGAAATAAGCTTTTTAGAAATTGAAAATTGAAACTATCTTTAACTACGAGCAAATAGATTTTTCTAGCTCACCTCACTCGAAACTTACACTTGAAAATTAAATGACCATAGCAGCTTTCTGAGCGCCTACTGTATAACCATGTACTGAGGTAAACATTTACCATCGCGTTTTCCACTACATCTATCCCGTACGCTTCTCTAAGCACTAACTCACTCAAAGGTGTTCGGCGCGAAAAGAAAAGCTCTATACATATACTCTACTGCTACTCTTCACTCTCACTTTCATCGTCGTCCTAAATCATTTTTTCCCCTACTGTCCAATAAACGCTCTCAAATTATATATATATCGGCTCACGCGCGTAAAGTATCTTTCGCCTTCCTCTCTCTCCCCCTCTCTCTCTCTCTCTCTCTTCCCCTTGGATATATAATGCATCGTCTCGCGTTACCCGCTTTACGAGCTGGCTGGCGAGCTCGCTCGCGTGGATAACGCACTGTTTTATGCGCTCCGTAAAGTATTTTCGTTATTAACCGTTTCCGAGGCAGGAGAGAGAGAGAGAGAGAGAGAGAGAGGGAGAGAGAGAGAGAGAGAGAGAGAGAGAGAGAGAGAGAGAGAGAGAGA
>JAYJLV010045656.1:0-19313 GCA_036873485.1 Torymus texanus
ATAAATAGGATGAGAATACAATGAAATTCTCCTCAACTAGCCTAGAAAATTAAAGCAAGAAAACGTGGCTTATCGCAGTCAGTGGCTTTACACGACTTTACCTCTGAAATTTGGAAGAAATATTCTATGCAAAAATTGATTCATCTGAAAGCTTATATTGTTATTCGAAATAAACGAAAACCTTTCGTGTAAGGTAAAATTTTAAATAGTATCGAGGTAGCAAACATAAATCTTCGAATTTAAAAAGATCTCTCAAAGCAAATTCTATAAATACCTTCTCCGTGATAAATAGGCCGGGAACACAGATGAAATTCTCCTTAACTAGCCTAGAAAAGTCAGGCGAGAAAACGTGGCTCATCGTAGTCAGTGCCTTTACGCGGCATTATCTCTGATACTTTTGTAAAAGTGTTCTATGCTAAAATTGATTCATCAAGAAGCTTATATTTTTATTCGAAATAAACGAAAAGCTTTCGTGTAAAGTAAAATTTTAAATAGTACCGAGGTAGCAAACAGTAAACAGGTTTTTGCCCATTGCGTATGGTGTGTTCAATTTTCACGATCAGACTATTGCGATTGATTACAGATCTTCGAATTTAAAAGATCTCTTAGAGCAAATTTAGCAAATACGTTCATAATAAATAGGCCGAGAATACAGATGAAATTCTCCTCAACTAGTCTAGAGATTTTTTCTTTAAGATTTTTTCTTCTCATGCGAGTTGTGAACTGTTTGAGAGTCGCGATTTGAAGAACTGCGAAGGAAGTGTATTGTGTTGGCGTTGTAGAGTTAGGAATTTATGGATATTGAAGATCTTTTTAAAGTAAATTTTTGTCGGATTGAGAAATTTTTAAAAGACGAGTTTGTTGTTTTATATTTTCATTTAAGGAGTAAAATAGGTTATTTATTATAGTAAAATTGAAAGGGATTGCAGGTATGCTGAAGAAAATATCAATTATTTTGACACTTTTAATGCTTCACGGCTCAGCGTGAGATGAATTAAATGTGTCCAAAAGCTATTTGTCTGATTGAGACTGGAATCTGTAAGGCTTCTGACCAAATAGCCGAAAAAAAGCAATTGCGTTCATTAAGGATGAGTGACAAATTTATCACAAAATTGCGGCTTCAGTTTATTCTGGAGTTTCAATGATTTCTGCGGAGAGTGAATTTATTTGACTAATTACTGTGTGCAGAATTTGTACACTGTAAGAAAATGAAAAATATTTCACAAAAAGAAAATTACATTATTCTTAACAATAAATATTTATTGATATCGTCACTTTGATGAAGTGAACAGATGAAGTATGATTCTTTTAATCCCAGAAAATTGTGCAGAAGGTGGTTTGAATATGTTTTCAGTTTTTAAGGCTACGAAAGGATGAATACCTAAAACATATTATCTCACTGCATGTGATAATGAACCCAACGCAACAACAACGTTCAGTTTTCTCATGCCTTACACACGACTTTATCTAAAAAATCTGTTCAGATCGTATAAGCAACACTCGCGTGAAAGCGTGAATTAAAAAAGTATAAATCACTTACTAGGCCAAATACGGTTGCAGGTGGATAAACCCAAAGTACATATACAATAACATTTATTATTTATTAATTTGAAAATAAAGCAGTAATCTACATTAATATAATTATGATAATCCAATTAAACCATATACGCTGAGAATAGTATATCCAATTATATTTTCTAAGACAATATATAGTACAATACATTTATAAATAATTGTAATGAATCTAACATAAATTTAACGCCAATTAATCATCGTCAGACCACTATCTATACATAAAAGAAACCAAGCGATATTATTATTCTATTCAACCAGCTTAATAAACCCCAATATAAATAGCAAAATAATTATATCCCCTAAAATATCAACAATTTGTTATATCACATCCAACCCAAATTCGCGATTAATTATAAACAACCAAGGATATCCCCTATATATACCCGTACACCTTTACTCACCGCGCGCGGGGGCCCATAAAAAATCCGATCCGCGCAGCGCGCGAACAACTCCTCCTCCACACACAGTCTCTCTCTCTCTCCCCCTCAACCGCATATACCGGGTGAAACAAAGCCGGCCAAAAAGGACGAAAATAGAAAGGCTCCCGCGCACACTCGCTCGCGCGCGCGCGTTCGCCTCTCTGCTATATGCTCTCTCTCTCTTTCTCTCTCTCTCTCTCTCGCGGGCGAGCGCGCAAAGAAACCACCAAGAGTCAGAGCCGCTGCTCTGAAGAAGAAGACGACCGCGCCGAGAGAAGCACACCACACATATACACTATACACTCTGCACGTATATATGTAGTGGCGAACGCGGGATGCAGCATCTTCGGTCTAGTCTCTTCGTATATATATACTACTACCCGCGAATCTTTCTCTCCTCCTTCTCCTCTCCCAACAGGTCGCGTCCGTTCCCCTCGTTCCGGCGCTATACAGCTTATAGAGCAGAGCGCGCGCGCCTCTCTCTCTCTCTCTCTCTCTCTCTCTCTCTTGCTCACTCTCCTTCTTCGCGCGCGCGCGCACACCGCACGCGAGCGCGTGTTGCGTGTGTTGCATTGTCAGTTATTTCCCGGCAGCGAGTGCCGCTGGTGTGTGGCCCGGTCGCGAGCGCGCGCGAGCCTATATAGCAGAGTATAAGTTTAATATATACATATATCCCGGGTTGTTGTTCTTTTTGGTATACATTTTGGTTTTTTGTTTTTTTGGTTTTCTTTTGATTTTTGGTTATACAGTATATTGTGTCTTGGTTGAAGATTGTGTGGTGGTGGTGGTAAGGCACCGGACGGAGTGTTTATATCCGAAATCGGTGACGTTCGATAGTTTTTCAAGTGACGAGGGTGAAGAATTCGAGGAATGCTGACAGGATAATATATAGGTACAGTGATACAGAGTGCAGTTGTTGAATCTGTGACGGATAAATAAAAATTTTTGTGAAACACGGTAAAAGTGAATAATCTTTATAGTGAAAATTCAGTGAATATTTGTCTCTCGTGCGTGTTTGCAGTGACAGTGGTATATAAAACACGAAAAACATCTCTGAGAAACTAGCAAAAACAGCAAGCCGGTTTTTATTAAAAGCACCGACATAAACTACATGACAGCTCGTTCGTATGCAATGCAATTCAAATTGCTAAAACGGACGTTCCAACGGTAAAAAAACAACGTCTGTTCAGTGCGTCAAACGTACATAACGATCTGCTACAGGTCAAAGAGCGAAGAAAGAAAACACAGTCAACTAACCTTCGGCCGTGTCAAGTGCCTCAAAACGTATATCTAAACAAAGATCGAGCAGCATATATACGTAAGATCGACTGTAAATCATTTACCTTCGATTTCCATTGAATCGGATCCCGCGCGTGAGCGCGTCGATTTGTTTTTCCTCGTCGCCGTGCATAGTGTGCCGGCTCGCGCATGCGCTTGCGCGCGCATGACTCCGCAGCAGCTGCAGCTTATACATGTAGTACTTACACACGGCAGTTTTCGAAAGTGAGCGTTAAATCGTATTTGCCTATACATATGCCAGCACGTGAGTCTGTGGCATTCGAACGAAAAGTGTTGCAGTGTTTTTGAGGTTCAGCGCTGAGTGCAAGTTCAGACGCTGTGTATATAGCAGTTCTTGGTTACGAGAAAAATTCGGAGTTGACCAGCGGTGAGCGGAGAAGGACACACGTGTTATATATATATATATATATATATATATACACACGTTGCTGTGCTGCTTGAACTCCGAGAAATGGTTTGGTAAGTATTGGGAATTCCGGAATGGGTGGGACAGTTATAAAAATTTTTTTTGAAACTTTTCAATTTTTTTGTCGGAGGGAATAACGATGGTTTTAGAGTTTTATGCTTCAATACTGATCGAATGTTACACAAGTTCTTGATTGCATGTAACTATATATATAGTGAAATGACTTGCATTTGCGTAGGAAACATTACGTTTAATTGTACAAGTAAAAAACTGATTTCAGAAGTAGGTTCTAGGAATATTTTATTTTTCATTAAACTTTGTAAACATAGAATTATGCTATAATTATATATGCAAAATATTGGTTATTAAGTAACACGTATACTGTCAAATAACCGTTATCATCATCTTCACTTGAAATGTTTTTTCAATTAGTATATTATAAATAATTAATTATGAAAAGTTCTTACTAGTACTGCAAATAAGTAAGTTTTAGATTTCTTATTTAATTTCTTCAAATTATAAAAACGTCTTGTTTTCCTCATCTCTGCACAAAATTTACTTTTTTAGTATCGATCACGTTGACGTGTACCCTTGAACCACGCAACGTATTTTAAAGATAAAAAATATTTTCTTGTTTATTACTTTATCAACTTAACAAGTTCCTTTCGAAACAATGGATCTTACTCTTTTATTTTGGAAAATTGACTTTTAATAAACTATATAATTTGTAACTCGTAAATTGTGCATTGAAGTTTTCGCCATCGAAGATCGCGCTCTAACAACTTCCGAGTCTATTGACGGTACACCAATTTTCTATACTAAATTTCAGTAATTGAGCAATTATTATTAATTTTTATATTTATCTTTGTCGAAAAATTATGTATTAATGGTATTCTAAGGAAGCAGTTAAAATAATAATTACTTCAAACTTAACGTTAAAACTGGTAATTGGCAAACGATAAACAATTCGGTCAACATATTTATTGAAAATAAACAGAAAAGCAGATACAATCTATGTATCGAATAAATAAACATTGCATTGCAAATATCTTGCGAAACTAGCTCCCACAGCGTTCACTATATAAATAGAATATTAACACGTCATTTTTATGAATTCATAAAAGTTAATTTACACCTTATACGGTATACCATATGACTTTTCCAACCATTAAGCTCATGGGCTTCAATCCTAGACGACTTTTATTTGGATAATTAAATTGTTCATTTTTTTTTTTGCACGCTCGTATATACGTTCGGGGCGCAGTAAAAACGAAAATAGAAGCGAGCGCGCACAATGCATCGTTATTGTTTTCGGACTTTATGTTTTGGCTTATTATTCTGTCAGTGTATTACGCTATAGGGTCACTATATAGACTCGCCACTATCTCTCTATTAAAACCGAGCATCGTTAAAATCATGCAATTCGCGACTGTGTATAGAAGTCCACACTGTCGAGAAAGATATCTTGCGTAACGTTTTTCACGAGAACCTTGCCTCTGTCTCTTTCTCTCTCTCTCTCTCTCTCTCTCTCTCATACGCTTGCATAGAGCCCAGCAGACAATGTAATTGTTTACAGAAGCAAGCGAGTCGCAGGTCATAAATTTTAATAAGACCATAAATAAAATCGACGTGTCCGACGTGTATATAGAAACACAACGGCATAATGCTAGCGTAAGTCTACGGCTCTGGAAATCAAAGAACAAATTAGATTTGTCAAAGCGGCGCACGGGAAAAGGTGTATGTGTGTGAGTGTATATATATATAAGTACCGACGTATAGATATTTAGAGCGTGTACGCGCGTTCAAATGGGAAAAGCTGTCATTGTAATTGAAACATGTATTATGATTGGATGTGACGATGAATAAAGTAGTTTCGGCTAAAAAGTCTCCTCCTTTGTGGCAGTGAGAGAATGCAGGTAGCCGCAGAAAGGAAAACGAGAGAGAGAGAGAGAGAGAAGAAAGAGAAGCTCTCGCTGTTACTTCTTCTTCTACCACTTCATTGACATGCAAATGAGAAATTCTCGAAACGCTCTTTTACGCACCCATTTCTCACGTGAGCTAGTCGCGTGGAAAGTTCTTCTCTTTTCGGAGATGCGCCCAAAAGATATATATAAACACAGGCGGCGCGCACGCGCGGGACTATGGAAATTTGATCGAATTTCGATTTCTTCTTGATCGATGTAGTTGTTCTCTCTCTCTCTCTCTCTCTCTCTCTCTCTCTGTCTCCGCCATACATACGATACTATTGTCTTGCAAAACTTTCACTTTTTCAAAAGATTTTAGGTTCGAGACGTGCGCACGCGGCGTATCATATGTTTACCCATAAATGTACAATTATCTTTCCGTCCTATTTTTGAATATCTTAATGAGATAGACTAACAAATATTGGTAGTGCACAATCGTTTGAATAGTATAGTATATGATTATATAATTGCAAATGATTAGAAATTCTTAATAAATTGACAAATTTTGATTTGTTGCTAAACAAGTACATAATTATCTCTAGTAACGTTCATATTGAAGTGTCTACACATTGCATAACTGTATTTATGTCCCAATGGATACATAAAGTAGAAATACTTCGGATTGAGGTTTGAGCTAATTGGAAATAAACTCGATTATAAGTGTTTTTTAAAATCTCTATCAAAATATATCAAAAACGATTTTTACCTATCATTTGGTTCATTTATATTTGTATTTTTTAAGATGTTATTATAGTATGAAAGTAGCTAATTTTTCATATTACTGTCGATTTTTTATTCACTAAAACCGATAATTAAAAACATCATAAAAGACAATCTAAAAATATTCAAAATGCAAATACAATTCGCGAAAAAAAAAATCAAATTCTGTTTTTAAACTATTCGAAACAGATGCAATATAAAAATTTTATTTCGTGTTAAAAAAAAAGTTAACTTACGGACCGAATTTCAAATCGCATGCCAATTTCGCTAGTCACACATGCACACGCCAACAGTATATATAATAATAATAGGTCACATGTTTATCAAGGTGTGACGTTACGCCTTAGTTGCTATATATGTTATACGTCATAACTGGTTTTCACTTGAGCTAAAAAATACCAACTTCTCTCAATAAGACACTAGAGAAATCAACATTATATCAATAATGCGTTATTCGATAAACCTAACAACAACAAAAAGACAAACATATTCAAACAACACCCCTGATTTTTCCCAAGATATAATACCAACACCACTAACAATTCCTTTTCTCTTTCTTTCCAGTAACAACACCAGTAACGAGCAGACCGGCGGACCAGACGCAGTAGTAGTATCAGCAGTAATGCCTCAGCAGCAGCCAACTCGCAACCACCAGCAATTCAGCAGCAGCAGCAGCCGCCCTTCTCGTACCGATTTGCGTCTCTTCTGAGAGAGCCTCGACTGCACCGGCAGTGGGTCGACCAACGCAGGGCAGCTACTTACGGCAACTCCTCCTGTATACTCTCCATTTGACCCTCTCTCTCTCTCTCTCTTGGTCTTTCTCACCGCACGTGAGCGCACGTTTCAAGGGTTCAAGGTGACGACGACGACGCCGACTACTACTACTACTATTACTATACCGCCACTACTGCTGCTGGTTTATATACTTTCCTGCACACATGCGCTGCGATGAGCAACGAAGGAGCAGCCGCGAGGAGGGTTTGAATATATCGCGCGTAGACGTAGACGGCGACGAGGACGCGGTTGCTGCTACTGGCTACAGCTACTTTGTCGCCCGTAGCACCATGGCTTACGTACTCTGGAGGGTGCTCATGAAGAAGTACTCCAAGGTACGCCTTGGATTGCGTAACCTTCCCGTGAGTGATGACTACGACGGATCCCATGCGGTATGTGTGTGTGTGTATATATATATATATATATATATGTGTGTGTGTGTGTGAGCGAATGTACTGTATATGGTTCTTGTATTTAAAAGTAGCTGGATGGCTGGTTATGATGTTAGTTTGGATTTAAAATGTTACCCGAAAATATATCAAATTTGAACTTAAGAATGAGTTTTTTTAAGTATTATTTTTTCTATTTTTATGATAACGGAGGACGAGTGAAAAAGTTACTATGAGGATTTGTGTTCATTCCAAAAAAAGTCATTGCTACAGTATATGTTAATGAGTATTATGAGTATGGCAACCAAAATAAGTATGTGGTAGATTTGAAAACCAAAGTTTTTAGTATAACTATGAGCCATTAGTGGTTTACTGTATAGACAAGATTTTAATTTAATAATATTAAAATAAATATTAATGCATTAAGAGGTTATATTAACGTTACTAAATTAAAATTTTAACGTTTTAAAGTTACTCATACTCATACTATAAAGAGACCGAGTCTTGTTCAATTATTGCTACTGAACATTAGGAAATATGAATTACCGAATGCTGCATATAAAAGCTAGTCGGTAAAAGATAGAAAATGTCCGTAACAAATTTTGAAACTAATGGTATTGAATGTAGTTTCACTATATAATCATCCAATTTTACTTTAAAAATAACATTAATTATTATAATTTAAATACTCGACACATACAAAATCGTTACATTGCTTCGTATTTAATGAACTGTCAATATTCATCGAATCGCATTACGCAATATAGAATTTCGAATTACTTCCACAAAATTATACCGCTTATCGTGAGATTTATTACGAAACCGTGTGAACTTCTCTGTCCCGCCAACGAAGAAGATGTCACATCGTTAATTGACGATAAACCTCTTTAGCCACATTATCAAACGTACGCATCGTCGCGCGTCCATTAATCCACGCCGACACTCAACAATTCACGCACAAAACGCGCGTGCGGCTTAGCTCCTTATACACTTCCTCGACGTTTCCTTCAAAATTACACGTCTTCAGCGCGCCAACAGTAAATAATAGCAGCTACGCTGTATAAGCGCTGTTATATACGCACACATACTGCACGGTTCCTTCAAAGAACGTGCGCACAGCACACATAAGACTTAACTTATACACGCACACACATACGGTACCGCTGCTACACGCTACACATGTTATATCTTCTCATTAGCCGGGGCATTGGAAATAAATAATCCGGGCCCCGATATGCCGCCGACGGAGATTTACGCGCGGCGTATAGAGTAACGACGCGGCGGCGATGCAGCTAGAAAAGCAGTTTCGTTTTCGAGCACGGCGCTAGTTCTTCGTCGTTGCCCCCTTCGGGACGATATTTTCTCTGCCCCCTTCGACGGGCGGAGAGAGAGAGAGAGAGAGAGAGAGAGAGAGAGAACTACACGAGCTGTAGGTATAGAGCTGAACGCGCGCGAGACCGAACGTTTCGTAGTTCTACTCGATTGTCGTTTTTCCCTCGTGGGAGAGAAGGATGTTACGGTATCTGCTTCACTCGTGAAGGAGGATATAGTACATTGTACGATCGTTAACGTATAACGTTTCGTTTGTGGCTTTTTGCGATGATAATTTTTGCAAATGTCCGAGATTATTTTTATTTTGTGTCTGGACTTGTCGTACGTATTTTTTTATTCTTTTCCTTGTTGAGCGAAAAAATAGAATGTTACGTGTATGCACAGACACTTTGGAAAACGACTATTTACCTAATGTAGTTTTATAATTAACGTATTATTCATAATATTAATAATAAAATAAGTAGATACAGGTGGTACCTAATCAGACCTATATAATACTTATAAAATCAATTTTCGATAACAAACATCTCATTTCAAATCATACCTATACTTTGTTTATCCAGGTTAATACAGACCACAATGTCTCGAGCACAATGAATCACAGAAAGGACATTTAAATTTTCAATAAGTAGCACATAGCAGTCTGTTCTAAATTCTCACTCACCACATCCTTCATCCGCTCTTGCCAGTGCGGGCCGCTGACCATCTCCTCCTCGCACCACACTTCGCAATTTCAATACAAAGTCTCGCTCTCTCGTCTGGCAACGACAAAAATCTCTCGTCGTGACACCGACAAAAAATCCCATCACCTTCTGCGAACTGTCAAATCCTCTTAGCATTAGAACCCAAGCCACACACGCGCGCGTGCGCGCAAATTTACGAGCGCGTAATTTACGCGCGACGTCGTTGTTGTCGTCGTCTAGGCGCCTCTCTTTCTCAACGCGTTAAAACACGTATAGGCTAGCCTTACACATGCATATATATATATATACACACACACACACACACACACACACACACACACACACACACACACACACACGTGCGCGATATACTTCAAAGCTCATGCGTATTGTGTACTGCTGTTGCTGCTTCATGCGCTATGTGTTGTTCCGCGTTGGTTAGCATTTCCTTCCATTTGCAAATGATATGCAGATTGCCCGGTAGTTTTGCTCGCTCGAGAGGGTAGCAGCTATAGTTTGCGTTCAGTGGAGAGACGGTAATTGGCCGCGTTGTGCCGACTGCTGCTGCTGCTGCTGCTGCTACGTCGTTGCGGCTGCATCTTCTTCGACTTGTCTATAGAGAAGTGTGGTTAAAGTTCGAGGAATAGGGTATACTGAGGTTTACGAGAGAGCAGCTATGTGAGTGCGTGAGTAACCGCGATATCGATTAGGGAAATTCGAGTGAAAGATCGGTAGAAGTAGTTGGTTACGTTTGTTTCGTCTTCATGTTAATGCTGAGTTTGCGCTTTCGCAGGTTGTTGAGGCGTTATGTAACGTGTAATTTTGGGAATTTTCTTCTTTCGATGAGTGATGGTGAGCGGAAGTGTGCGGATAGTCTTGAAGCAAGCGAGAAATGTCTTATTTTTTGTTTGCAGGGTTGTTAGGTTCGTTATGAGATGTGTGAATACTGCATATCGCATAACGTAATGTGATAACTTTTAATAATTCTTCAGTATTATTCGATATTTGCTATTTTCGTTGGCGTGTCATCTTTGAAATGTAATTGTTCATAATTTATAATGTAAATATATATTAAAAAAGAAATTAAACAAATATCCAGTACGACTTTTGAAATTATTATATACATGAAAAGTCTTTGCAAATATCGTTATACAATAAGGTGTATAAGCGAAAAGTAATAATACGAATTCTCAGTGAATTTCTTATACATATTCCATTTAATAGTCAAGCTTATATTAACTTTTTCAATTTAATGAAATTATGTTACCGTTTTTCATTCCTCTATCTTTTGATATAGTTTTTATTCGTATTCTCATAGTAATTTTAACCGACTACGGTATGGATTGTGATTGAATTTAAATTAAGCGACTTAATGTAGATCATCTGATTCTCGTGAGAACCGACAATTTCATCACGGAAACATACAGTAATTGGATCCGAGTACTGAAACACTCGACGTACACGCTCTTTGGTATAAGTTTCTAATAGCTTTTATAATTTTTTAATCTATTTTAAAAGAATTACTTTATCAATCTATATATATATATATATATATATATATATTCTACAATATATCGTTCATTTATAAACGCTAATATATATACTTTTATTACAAAACATGAGTTACACATTGCAAACAATTTTTTTATCCTCTATTATTAAAACCCATATGCCCAATAATATAATTATTATCAAGTAAATTTTCATGTATATTTCCTACACCTATGAAAAAAAAACTTATAATTTCCAACCTCCACACATACTTAAACAAAAAGAGCGAAAAATCGGAAAAATGAAAAGTCTCCGTACACTTAACGACACCGCCGTTGCCGCCGCATCAATTTTCTCAAAAACATCACTGACACAATAACGTTTCCCCCTTCGCTCGCGCAATTACACACGCCGCTTATATATACCTGCGCCTGGGCGCACTCTTCTCTCTCCTCTGCGCCTGCACCGCGACAAAGAAGCCGTAATCAGTGGGTACGGGACGATCGTACCGACGACGTAACGGGAAGATGGGATAAGGAAGGAAAAGCATAGAGAGAGAAAGAGAGAGAGCCGGTGCGATACGGGATTCGCAAAGCCGAAGCCAACACAACACGGGCAAATTGAAAATTCCACGCGAATCTCGCCGGTCGATCTTTGCACGTGGAAAATCGGTCAGATCTGTTGTTGTTCCGTCGCTAAATCTATACTCCCCCCATCCGTTCGAGAGAAAGAGAGAGAGAGAGAGAGGTGTGTGCGCGGTGCGATTGATTGTCGACGGCCTCGTTTTTCGGTGTGTTATTACACCTTCGGTGTTTTGGTGAGGGTCTCTCGTTTCGTTGGGAGCAAGACCGATTTGAGGGATATCGTGACGCACTGATGTATATACGTGGTATAATACGTGCGCTCTCGTGATCAGATGTTTTTCTGATCTGATGGATGTAGCGCGTGAGGTTTCGGATGCAAGTTACGTGTAAACAATTCGAGATTAGCTCTGCTATGCATACTTTTCGAATTATTTCATCCAAATTAATAGATGATGAAAATTTTAATTTAATTTTAAATAATTCTTTCAAAATATTCATAAACAATGAAAACCGAAATAGAAAATTATCCAAAGTAAAAATTATGATAATATTGAACAAAGAAAAACGTATACCTAACAATTAAATCACTACCTATCTGACCACCCATACCTCACAATCCACTATTTATCCATTAAAGACACCCAAAAACTCCTTATTACGTGTGTATATATATATAAATCCAGCAACGTATCGCGAGTCTAAGATACCGGGCATCGCGCAATTATCAGAGGCGAGAGATACGCGTGGCACGTGCACAGGACCGCTGCTAATTGGATAATTGCACTCTCTCGTTCTCGCTCTCTCGTTCTCGCTCTCTCTCTCTTTCTGCGAAGGCGGCATCGGACCGTATAGCGCGCATTGTACCTTCATTTGTGTTGTCGGAGGATACCGCTGACTTACTTTCGAAGAAGGTATAGCGGTTTTCCGCGAGCACTGGGAGATAGTGGTTTTTTGAAATTGTGTTTTTTTTTTTATTGAGTGTGAGGTATTGATAGCTGGTAGATAGTTTTTTTGCGTCTGTATACCACCAACGTTGATACGTCATTTATGGTCGTGGTTTATTTTCGGTTCAGTTTGCTGTATAATGGTCTGCAATAAAAATATTTTTTAAAAGCATTTTTCGTGTTTAATTTGACGTTAAACGTCGTTTTATTTAACTAAATATTAAGAAATTGTTTAGTAACAGAAAATTTTCTAGTGTTATTGAGTATTGAAATAAAGTTTCTAGCATCTTGTCAAAACACAATTATCAGCTCATTAAATACTAATTAAATGTATGTTTATATATAAAGGGCGAGTCATATTTTACTTCACCACTATATATAAAGGCATTTAAGTGTTTTGCTAAACGCTCATGCGGGAAGCGAAAAAATAAGATAGGTTTTTGCCTCATCGCTATAAATAAATTATCGATGAAGATCGACTCATGTTCGTTCAAGATATAGATACCAACTTTCTTCCGGTAGAAGCATCTTCATGGCCGTTTAACGTAATTAAGTGATTTAAAAGCTAATTTTATGGTAACATTTCATTTAAGATACTAAGAGCTTGTTCATTATAATGATGGACAACCAATATGAACCCTTAATTATACCTGAAAAAATAGACAATAATAACAGCAAATACTTACACAATTTTCGTAATTATAGAAAATTAAGGCTAATAATTATATAAGCTTTGTATGTACAGTGATTGTCGTGTTTTATTATATGAGAAATTCTCAAATTTAGTGCAAGCCAGCTCATGTAGGTTACAGAAAATACTTAATGCCTTACCTTCGCGTAACATTTATGTGCCGGTTTTAAATTTCTTTTATAAAACTTACTTTTTGTAAAAATTCAGCCATTGAAAAAAGTTTTGGTAAAAATGTAAAAATTATTTTGCAAAAATTACCATGTTTTGTTCTGAACCTGTCACAGACTGTAAAAATCTAAAAATTACCATATTTAAATAAAATTGTGCAGTAGTAAAGTATTGTTATTTTTGTGTTTTTACGAACTGTCCGTACTTTACTAGACAATATATTATCTTGTTTTCTAAACTATTTATAATTTTCACTATAAACATATCTTTTACAATGAACAGTTATTAAAACGTTTAAAAATAATTTTTCAATATAGGTACGCGAAAAAAAAAACATATAACCTATTTTAATAAACTTTAACAATTAAAATTTAAATTACGCAAAATACTCGGCAAAAATAACACCTTCACGTACATCATAAGCAACTTCAACTTCATTGCTTAATAACAGCTTTTAAACGCAACTCACCTAAAATAGAGAACGTAATTCAATTTCACATCTCTCACACTAATACCGAATTCCAGAATTTGCACATTTTCTCTTCCTCCCGCTAGGTAAAAATATAATACCCCGCATGTCACAGTGCGCTTAACAAACCGTCAGATTTACAATCGTCATTTTTGCCTCTTATCGCGCGAAAAAATATCACCTTCCCGCCGTAAAGCAGAAGACCATTTGCGCCCTAACAACGCCCGTAAAACACGCTAAATAATTTCAATGAGCGCCGTGCGTATAATAGTCGGTGACGCGCGCGCGCGCGCGCGAAATCGTCATTACACTCGTGCCCTCGCAGCGGTGCGACGGAAGAAGGAGAAGGTGAAGGCAAGACGGAAAGCGAAGACGAAGAAGAGAGAGAAAAAGACGACATTGCAGGCGCAAATGAAAGTTACATAACGTAGTTGGTGCGCCGTGTGCGCTGATGGCTCGGTTAATAAATTTAATTCCGTCGACGTGTAGGTATGTATACGTATGTGTATATATATGTTGCACATCTGTAAGAAGCCGAAGATGACGATTGCGAGGGTGCAATTTCAGGCTCGATTTCTTACGGCGCGTTTATCTTTCTCTCATTGTTTCCTCTGTGTCTTTTTGTTTAGTTTTCGTCGTTTCCTTCTTGTTCTTTAGTTGCCAGTCTACGCTCGTTCGCGCAGTATACACTCGCGCCGCTTTATGCATTACAAGTGTATTTTAGCTATGAATATACTCGCATGTTTGAGTAAAACCTCAGTATTGTCTTCTTGTCGTGTAAATTCACCAGAGACGCGCGCCTGTATGTGTTATACCGAGCTATGTATACGTATAGGCTATAATTATAAGAAAAAAGACGAGAAATTTGTTTTCAAAAAGACGATAATAAATGAAATACTCAGTTTACTCATATTTAAATAAAATACACGTATACAAGTAAAACAACGATATCTGTATAATATATATATATACTTTAAACCAACAACCCATTTTATCATATACACGCGCGTATATAATTTCTATTATGACTTACATTTACGATTCGATTACATATAATACTCGTATCCTTATCCATCCCTTCGATATCACTTGGCAATCTTGCAATCGCAAAAACCCACACGAACCGTATATAGCCGAAAAAACAAAGCAAACTTCACTTGCTCGCACACATTGCCGATCGTATCATCATCAGACACGCTGCGTGTGCGCGTCATCTCCTCTCTTTCCTTTCTCCCATCCATTCAATCACATGACTCGCACGTATATGTGTGTGTGTGTGCATCTCAACATTAATGAAGCATTTATTTATCGATCCTCTCCCTCGCATGTCTCTCGTTCTCTCTTCTTTCATTCGCATTCCCTCGCGAAATCGGCGCTCGCACTGCGTCCGGTCCGCCGCTGTCCGTGACCGTGAACCGTCTCGCTGACCTGCGACACACAAACACATACGCGCACGCTATCCCTCATAAATCTACTTCTCTCTGTGTGTGTATGTGTGTGTATATGTATATGTGGGTGCCGGTTTCGTTGGCTACTTGGAGAGGTGATGAGGCACCGCCGATACTCTCTCCGGAGGCGACGGGCGTTTTAGCCCATTGGAATCCGAGGTGGAGCGTGCGGGTGGGTTATATGAGGAAGGAAGGAAAGGGACGAGAATAATGCAATTTTGCTGATTCAATGTGAGCTGTAGCGCGCACTGACGGGGTTCGATTTATGATTTTGGGTATTGTGCGGGAGTTGAGAGTGACTAATTTTTTAAAACGTCAGAGTCTTTGACAATATAGAATTTAATGCGTGCGGTGTTTTGATGTACGATTCTGCAGTGTGCTTGCCATTATAATTATTTCTTTTCTTATGGAAGAGATTGGATTGTGTTCAATCTGAATGAGAGATAAAAAATATTCAAACGTATGGCCAAACGAGATATATGAAGGCTTAAAAAGGAAATTCGAAAGTGACTTGCATTATTATGCATTATATATTTATTGTTAAACTTTTTTTATTTTTCGAATGAAATTCATCTTGATTTTTTAAATGCAACCATTAAATTTTAAGTTAATAATGAGATGTCATAATTTCCGGTTAGCAGATATAGGTAACATTAAATGATATATTTTTGGATGATAAAAAATGTCAAATTCAGAAGGTAATCTTTTACGTGCTTTTTGCAAACTGTAAAAACCTTTATTTCTGTCCAAAATTATGTCGATTTTTAGTTAAGCAAAAGAAATGATATAAATTTGTGAGAAATTCGCGAACCGAAGATTATAGATTCTTAATATTGTATATGTAGAACAAAAAATTTTCGTAAATCGAAAATAACGGGTTTTTAAAACAATATCTCAATTTAAATTCACATAAATTGGAATAATTCCAGATGGCCTACATCTATATTACGTTGGTAAAATTTTTATAGGTTCTAAATAGGGTATCTCCTTAGCCTTGGGAGGCTATTCAACCAATCGATATACGAGTATATACGGGTTTGGTTACGCCCAACTCAAATTGTAATTTATGTGTTTGGTGAATATAAAAGTTCTTTCTATTAATTGTTTGAACTTCTCAGGAGCGATGTATCATCTTAAATTGGTGTTAAATTTCCACTCGCTAAGTTTATTTACCCTTTTGCCAAAACAGAGAAATATAGATATATCTTTCTTCACTTTTAAGAATTGATGAATTTATTTGAATAAATCAATATTTTTAACCCTTCTCAAAACCAAATAACCCAACCGTTAACCTTAATTCGAAATAAATTATCTAAATACTACTATAAACTTCGCTCATCTAACTTTTTTTCTTATATAACTGTCACATGGAAAAGCTCTACGCGCAGTCATATTTATTTCCTGATACGCTAATAACTTTTCATAATGAGTACGTCAGCGTTGTTATAGCTTATATGCCCAACAATATTCAGCGTTCATCCGTTTATATTCGCGCTATAACATTTCGATACGCCATAAATCAACGGCACATCACCTTCAGTCAAAGCGACAATAAATCCACGTCACGTTCTTGATACGCACGTCGGGCCGAGCGACTGCGTGCATCTTCTTGTTTGGAGTCGTTAAAGATGATTCTACAAATACAAACACATACACATATACACACATAGAGAAAATCTCTCGTGTTGTATATACGTTTTGTTCAGCGCTCGCTCACGCCGTAGTAATGTTGTAATAACCCTTCCTGCGTTGCGTAACGTGCAATAGGCGCAGATCTATATATAGATAGTCCTAGAACCACTTGCGGCGAATTGTCTGAGGGAGAGAGAGAGAGAGAGAGAGAGAGAGCTTGATTGGCTTTTGCGAAAAAGTATTTTCGTTTTGCAATTTTAAAATCTATCGGTGCTGTGATTTAGTGCATTAAACGTTGAAGTGAGTTATGGGTTTTCAAGTTCAGTGCTTGGGTATTGGAATTCCTTTTTTTTGCTTGTTAATTTTGTGAAGTTCGTTCAGTATTAAAAAAATATTTTGTTAGAGAACTTCACACGTTAGTTATAATATATTACTTATCATGGAAAATTCTATAAATCATTTCCATTTCCGATACAATAATATTGTTCCAATCTTTTATGGTATGTTGCAATAGGTGATCATAGAAATAATTTATAATGATTTATATAATAGTTCCATTGCAAAAGCGCATTTTATAACACAAAACCTGTAAGTGCAAACAACGATGAGCCCTAAAAGCTTTATACAATCTGACGCAGAATTAATTCGAAGAAGTGCATCACGCACTTTTTCTCTCTCTCTCCCTCTTCGATGAAATCCACGAACAATTTCGAATTCCCGCAGTAATGTTCCCTCAGGCATGTAAAGTGACGAATAATCAAGGACGACAGTCCCTTTAAAACCACGGTATAATACGAATTTATTTATCTTCGATACGATGCACACGTGCAGTTCAGCGAAATCTTTTACAAAAAAAAAGTAACCAAAACCTGCACACACACACACATACATGGAACCGTCGTCGTCCCGGTGCTCGGCATGACAACCGCGGGGCGCATTAGCCTGGCTAATTGAAAAACTTTAATGCCCGCGGAAACTCGCCCGGAATACGAAACTTTTATAGCTGTTTTATGCGCCCGACCGCGCGAGTGCAGACAGGGGCAGGGACGAGCATCACACGACAAAAACAACATCGTCGTCGTCGTCGTCGCGTGCCTTTGAATTCGGCGGCTGTGTGGTAAATGCGAGCCACTCTCGGAATAATGCGTGTGCATTAAGGATCGAAGGAGCATATGGTTGGAAAAAAGGCGAGGCTAAGCGAGACATACATGTGTGCACTTCGTAAACTTGGCGATTCACGGTGATGGTTTTTGTCAAGATATGTGCAAAAAGTAGCGTTGCATTTTGTGGTTTGAGTAATCGGTAAATTAACAGAAGTGTATGTATACATTGAGAATGTATAACCGTACGAAGATAAAAAACAATGTCTTTTTTTGTATATAGTTAAGGATCGTTTTCAACTCAATACATTATTTTACTTTAAAAAATGCTTATTCTATTTCCCTCTCTTTGACCTGATTTCTTTAACACACAACAATTGCAAATTTCACTTCTAATTTACATTTCCGAATACACATCATATATAGTCATACATACACACACACAGCATATCATTAAAGTTTCAATCGCGTAAACCGATAAAATTCTTTCGCGCGCTCGCGTGCCATGATTAATGATTTATCTAACCCTTTGAAGTTGCCCAACACAGCAGCAGCCGCGGTGGCATTGTTCTGTTGCCTGCACCCGCATTATCACTACAATTCAGCCGGACAAACGTTCTCTCTCTCTCTTCTCTTGCTCTGACCGGTCGCAGCACACACAGATGTACCCATTTTTTCCCCTCATTTGAAAGCTATACCGGCACTCACGTGTGGTATTGGTTACACCCCGCGCTATTTTCCATTAGATCCGTTTTTTCTCGCCTGGAAATTCCCGACTGGCAAAAGTGTGCAACGTGGGCGGACGCAGTGAGATTGATCGATCGCTCCCCCGTTAATTGTCATTGTCGACGTTCAGGGTTGTGCCGCCGTTGCTGCTGCTGCTGCTGCTGCTCTCCGGCAAATTCGATTAATCGAATGATTTGAGGCCTTGGCGCGACTTGGGGAATTGGAATGCGCGCTTGCCTGTGAGCTACCGCGGCAAGGGTATAAATATTGTAGTGGTGGCGGTGGCTTCGACTTCTATATATATGCTCTCCGTGAGTATAATGTGGGGACCGCCTCCCAGCCGCTGGAATGCAATGTTTATGTCTCTGACATTAATTTAATTGTGTTTGACGAGATAATTTAGGTCTGTCTTGGGTGTATATCTCGATAAGTTAGACGGTAATATCGAGTGGGTATATGACTCAATAAATTTTAAAGGTATAGCTTATGTATATATATA
>JAYJLV010045667.1:0-21508 GCA_036873485.1 Torymus texanus
CCATTTTTTGACTCATTGTAATGGTCAACTTTAATACCTTTAAAATGGCCACGAACAAACTTGTACCGATCATCAAATAAGCGACTTCATTTTTTTATCTATTTAATGTTCGAATAATGTGGAAAAAAGCGTTTCCTAAAAACTAGACAAGAAAAGTACCTATTCTATGGCCAAGTCTAAAATAAATAGTCAGTTATTGGGTAAAAAATGTTTTGGATTTCCACCAGGGTACTTGACTAAGAATTAATTATTAACTTAATACATTTTGTAGTCAACATATTTACTGTTTCATGTACGCGGGGAAGTATGTATGTATATGTTTATTAATATGCGCACATACAGTTACTCGAAGAAAGCGTTTTTCTTTGATTTACTTTCACGCATCTGTTCTTGCTCTTATTTTCCTTACAGAGATGATGTTTACATTACCTATTCGAAAAACTGTACATGTTCATAACTCTGAATTTTGTTTACAAGCTTTTAACTATAATAATAAATAAGAGGTTAGTTTTTTTTGTGATCTTAAAAAGCGTTCATTGGCAATGTATTTAAGCGCTCTTTTTCGGTGATTGTTCCTATGTTGCCTATGTTAAAGGATCAAAGTTTATTACTCAATATCTCAAAATTGATACGTGTCGTCTTGCTCGAATTTCGCACACACGTGGACACTAGCAAATTAAACTTGTAAACAAAATTTCAGAAAGTTCCTAAGAAACTTATTTTTGGGCATAACACCTTTAACCTCAAACTCAGTTGATACTCTAGGTTTTAAAAAATGTTGTAGTCATATTATATAAATAATATCAATACCAATTTTTTATCATTTTACATTTTCTTTGATAAAAAATTATTTTGAAACTTTTATTTAACATCTGGTAAAAGCTTAGTCTTTCTTAAATCACTTGATTCTTTTATACTCAAAGTTAATTAGCAAATTATATTTAATTAGAATCATCGTCGTTTATTTGCCATTAAAAAAAAACATCTATTTTTTTATTGCTCAAGAAATATTTAACTCGTATTCACGAAATTTTCACTAACTCTATTAATGATGTAAAGTGCATTAGTTTGCTATAATTTTAGGATGTTAAGAGTAAATCTAAATTTATTAATAAAAAGAAATTAAGTAAAAAAAAATGACTTTTGAATGCCGAATGATACTAGGAACAAAAAATTAATTAATCATTTATAAAACTTTGTATAGAGTTTTTACATTTTTATTATTTTTGAAATACAACAAATTTATTATTTTACATATATATTTATTACGCAGTTCATAAAATACAAGTATTTATAAAATACTTTTACACTATTCACTCGAAACTTAGGAATACTAGAATTTATTTGTATAAAATTATAAATATCTTACAACAATATATAAGTCATCAATACATCCTATACGGAAAATCTAATATTTGAATATTTTCATTTCGTAAAGAATATTTAAAAAAACGATATAAATCGTAAATGTGGATATAATTTAGTAATAACTAGATTTTTTCGTGGTAAATTAATACCATGAACATCATAAATATTAAAAAATGTTGTACAGTTGAACATACTGTACAAGTTTGAGATTTTCTTCTAAAGAATTTACAATGCTCCTTAATTCTTTGGTACATATATTGATATTATAAAAAAAATATTTCTGCGGACTCTTTACATTAAATACCAATATGATATGTAATATTATAATACTCTTCATTCATATCACTTCTTTTACACTGACCGGGTGTCAATATTTAATATAATAAATTTTCTATATTCGTAAATTTTTTTATTTTGTGCCTTTGATAATGTTTTCCTTTCGTAAGTTTTCATTTTATGGTTTAATAATATGTATGTAAGATTTGTCATGAATCCTTTCACTGACAGAAGTCACTATTGATTTGTAAAACTAGTCGCGGAATTTGACTTTTCCTACAGTTGGATTGTTGCTTAATATATTCTGACAGGCTTTTGTATCCAATTATTAACTAGTAATCATTTATAACAAATTGAAGTTGAAAAAAGATTTTATTTTTTTGAGAAATAATTCGGCAGTGAAACGGTTAAATATTTAATATGTATTCAAAATAAGTACATTTTCTCAAACTTCAGAACTCCTTTCTTACGGATGGATTTAATGTGAATTCAAAGTTGCATATCTTAATATTTCTTGTTTCAATTTTGTTTTTTCTACTGAAAGCTGTACAGATTCCCAGTTTAAACTTCTTATTTCTCTTGCTAGATTTTCGGTTTTCTTTGATACGTTTTCATAATCTCTGAGTAGTAATTCCCAATTACTTCCACGTATTTCTGCAATAAATAAAGAGTTTTTTAGCCACATTCGTGGCCAAAATTACAAAGCTAAGAATAAGGTTCGGGTTCTCGATATTTGACTAATTGTAACAATATGATAAATTTAAATGATTTTAATAATTAACAATAAAAAGTTATTAATACTTTTTCTCTAAAAAATGACAAACATGAAAATTAGACTTTACTTTTCTTTAAAACTATATAGACTTGGAATGAAAAAACCAATCACTACGTGATTACAATATTTATCCAGGTCACATAAAAAGTATAGTTAAAAAACAAAAGTGTATAAACTGCAAAAAGATTTTATCAATTGAATATAAAAATTAAAATAGCATACTTTATTTAATAAAGTTATTTGTACATGGAAAGAAAAATAATAAGAGTATACAATAATTGCTTTTTTGTAGATGGAATAAATTTGTTATATGTATGTAAAAAGATAATTTTGCATTTCTAAATGTAAAATGTGTTAATTAACTGAGAAAGATAAATAAAGCCCTATTTGACTTCAATGTGTCATATCGATAAAAGTCGAATTCAAAGCAAATAACACAAGCCTACTAAAAAAAAAAGTGTTTTTTGCTAAAGTACATATTATCATATCTCCATATGATTGCTCCTAAATACGAATCCGGAGCCAGAATTGCTTCATCGCGTTAGGATTCAGATATATAAGTATACGTTTTTAAAATATCTTAAACAAGCGTAACTATTGTTTTATCAATTAAGTCTATACAAAATAATGTAGAACTACTTATCAGCTTCCACGTTAATTTTGAATCATACTTCAATGAGACCTATATGAACGATCTTGAAATGAGAATTTGTTAACAAAAAAATGGTAGAAGGATGTTTTAAAATGCTTTTAAGAAGGACAAACATTTCTTTAAGATATCTTTAAAATCTTATACTTTAGATATCTTACAATTTTTATGTGATAAAGTTATTCTGACCCAGGATTAGCGTTGAGGCGGCCAAGATAAGTACGCGAAGATGGTAGTCTATTTTTTAATACGTACTAATTGTTTTGTGGGCCTGTGTCATTTGATATAACAATTTTTAATTTTATAGGTAGATAAACCCAGTAATTACCTTTCAAGCGTTTCTCTAAACTCCATTGTTCTCTCTCACAGGCTTTGTAATCCGCGTATGTAATTTGCGAAGAACCTGAAATTAAATTACGCGTTAAAATTATATAAGATTTTTTAAAATATAAAATTACTAATTTTAATAATAGACAATATTTTTATAACAAAGATTACAGTATTACAAGGATTACACATGTTTTTAGTTTAAGAAAATATATAACGTAAGTACTTATACTATCAAAATTTGAAGTCCTATGTATGTAGAACAAATAGATTGTAGTGTATTTTTTTCAAATAAGTGGACGATTATTTACTTATAATAAAGACTCTATTTATTTATTTTTAGTGGATGACAATCATTTGAATTTAGTGAGTCGATATAAAATAGTTTGAATATTTTATTATTGAATTTTTTCAAATTTAAGACATGACTCTAATTTACCCAACTTGTAATCTCGTTGTTAAAAAAGTCTTAACATCCTACAAAGCGTTTTCTATATATAACGCGAAACCTTATTTTAAATTTAATTACAGTAATTATTATTACCTCGGCTTTTTTCGTATGGTGGATTATTGCATTCCTTTTTGTAGATACTGAATATAAAAAGACCAAAAATGACGAAGTATATCATCAAAGTAACTGCAAAGACAGCCTGAAAAATTGTTATAAATATACATTCCGAATAGAAAATATAATTCTATAAGACGTAAATACTGCACTATGCAGAAAATATAAAAACTTTATATTTTGTGAGATAACAATTACGTCTGATTTAATGAATACTGAAATACCTTTTTCTTTGATGGTTTTCTATGTTCACAATACACTACATTATTTTCCTCTGTTACTACAGTATTACTCTCGACTTGACTTGTTCTACTGCTCCCTGCGAGACTTCTTTGAGCAGGCAGAGTAGTTGGTGTAAGTAGCACATTTTCCTTAAATCCTATATTATTCGCAGCTGCGCCAACTACTTCTTCGTACGTTGGTACGGGTAAGTCCGCGTTAAAATCGTTTTCACGTTCCGGTTCGTCATTGAAGCCATAGCGCGACATTCCTCGGCGAAGGCGTAAAGCTTACTGAGCTGGTGACGGCCGAGACAAGTCGCTGGTAGGAGGAGGTGGGAGGGAAGAGAATTCCCTATTTTTCGGGAGTCGTAGTGGGGATTTCCGAGCGTCGAGTGATGGCGCTGTACTATATACTATATCGCTTTTAGCTGCTGGGAGATAAATTGCGCATCTCAAGATAAAATCAATAATAATAAATTTACTTTGTTTGTTTATACCTGTTTAACATTTCCTAGGAAAAAGTCTGATAATGTTTTTTATTTGTTAAAAAAAACCTTTTTTAATTCATTTTTATTTTTTAGTCGTCCCTTTTTGACAAATTTAGGGTACCCAAATTTCAATAGATATAAAATTTTAAATTTTAATAGTCACACAAGTTTTGAAAGTAGAATTTGGAATAATAATATAATTTACAATAATTCTACAAAACTATCTAGATGTCACACTGATTTACTATAATAATCATAATTAGCAACGTTACCGTTTCTCAACAAGTGCGTCAGCGGTTCATAAGTCGGATTTCCGGTAGTTTTAAATCACATTTAAATGAACATACATTGAAGATACATTCAAAGCTATATATAATTGTGATGATACCCCTATTATTTTATATTAGAACCCTACACCGAATCAACGAAAGCTTCAAGTTTCATAATTCGGTTTAATAAACTTTTCATTTAGAAATAATAACTGATTAGTAATATAACAATAATATTCAGTGATACTTAATCTTTTGTTAGATTTATATTTTCTTCAATATAATTCTATAATAACATGCGTGGATTTAAAGCTATCGCGCAGATTCATCGGGATGAATCTAATTTATCTGATTAAATTTTAGCCTACCTTTCTCTGTATCTTATCATCAAATATCCGTATTATAACTGCATGAACATATTGCTTGTTTAATTTATATCAGACCAATACTTTAATATTATAAACTTGATTTTGTTTTAAGTTATTCAATCAGGACATTTTTTATATATTATTATCTTAATCCCTTTGACCTATTGAGACAAACGTTGACAAAGTAAATTTTACGAGATCTTTTTAACCCAATAACCCTTTGAAGTAGACAGTGAAGTGTACTCAAAGATTGTAGATAAAGTTTTGATGTGACATTACCGATAAATTTTTATCTTTCGCGAATATGTATTTCATCAAATTATAAACATTATAAATAAAAACTAAACTAAAACTTACAATCGCTTGAAAAATGTATCAACTACAAATAATTATACGAATATAGTTATATTTTCATTTTTTAACTTAATTTTAAATAAAATTACTACCATAAGAAAAATTCGTAAAAATATTGTCTTCTTTTTATCACATTCATAATCATATAAAAAAATAAAGTTTAATTTAAATTGTTTACTCAAGGCAGAATTGTGTACATTTATTTTTATACATACATTTTACTACATTTAAAACCCAAATTGTTAATATTAAAGTTAATATTTTAATCTATATTAATAATTCACATGAAGTTTAGAATTTAAATTTTTCGAGATGTAAATTTTCAGTTGTAAATCTTCCCACTGTATTTATTAAAACGGGAAGTAACGATGTGAGCTGCTATTGATTTCACTCATGGTCACATGCTTTCGTGGCGATAAACTATCCAAGGTCATTCAATTTCGAAAGACTATTAATAAGAGAAAAAGAAAAATAAGAGTTTTTAGCTATATATATATATATATATATATATATATAAGAATCCCTTTCGATAAATAATAGCTATAATAATAATTTTACAGAATTCAAACCGTATAGAAAAAGAATAATATTATATAATACAATAATATACACTCAGTAGTTGAATTTCACATCCATATCTTCCCGTTAACATACTGTTAAAGTATCATCATTTAAAAAATTAATGTAACAATTTATCCGCGGTCGTTATACTGCTCGTAGAAAAAAGAAGTTTGAATGGCAGTTCCCAAAAAAATACTCGAGGGCGATTCTCCCGCCATTTCTGGGTTTTCCAACAGGCTAGAGTTTTCCACCCTACACAATATACATTTTCTGTGTGTGCCTGTGTGTGTTTGTGTATATCTGCTATGCGTATTGCGTATGCGTATAAGTATACGTACGTGTGTTGTGCGTACGTGGCTGCGTGAGACTGTATGCGCCGGAGTAAATGCGTCTGAGTGAGTGTACTGCATTCGCGTGTAAAGTATATTTATTTGAATTAAAAAAACATTGCAAAAATATGTTATTAATTGTGTTTTGAACTAAAATTGCGACGCCGATTATCTTTATAGAGCTAGTTCTTTGGCTTTCTAAGTAATGCTAATAGCTTAAATCAAAATCCAATTATAATTTATGATTGAGTATTTTATAATTTTGAAATATAGTTAAAACAAAATCATACTTTGCAATAAGATAACTGAGATTCATGATGAAAAATGGAGTTTAAAAATGAAAATACTTTAATGTAAATTATAAATAGAGAATGGGTATTCAATAAAACTAGAATTTTTATTTTATATACAAATTATTTATTTTAATTAAATCGACTCTTATATAACTTATACGAATATATACAATACGTATTTGAAAAATAATTACGTACATTTTTTATACATCTGTTTTTCATTATCTAGAACGCAATGGTCTTAACAATAATATAAATAGTAGTCATTTACAACCTAAGTTATAACATAAATAAAAAGCTGCAAAATTAAAAATATGTTTACCTAAAAATATTTTGTATTTTATGTTAGCTTATCATTTCACGTTAATTGATCACATTTTCTGTATTTGAGAGATTTGAAAGTTTACTAGCACTAATGTCTTTTAAATTAGTATGTAGAAACATATCTTTGTACCCTTAAATCAAAATAAATTTTCCATTCAGTCTTCTCTTTTTTGGAAGGTCTATTTGGTTTTTTATGTGTATAAAATAAGACATTTAGTAAAAAAATATCAAAGCTATCAGTAATATAGTTAGTTTTCACTATTTTAACGAGAACACAATACTTCCACTGCCATTCTACATTCAGTATGCTAATAATTCAATTATTAGAAAATTTTTTATTATTAATCCTTTGAATTAATGATTTCTTGTGCCCGCCTTATCATGTTGCTAAAATTGGTTTCTGCGCCAGAATTCTGAAAATAATAGTTTTTCGATATTAACAAATAAGATAAATATTAAAAGCCGTGTTTAGTATAAAAATAGTTACTCTTACGATGTCGAATAATTCGTCCAATTGTTCCTGTTTAGTCCTTTTTCTTTGAGGGGTTGGAGCAATTGTAGTAGTACTAGTAGTCGTCATCAGTTTTTCTTTTTGCTCAGTAAGAGCGATAATTTCATCTCGTAATTTTTGCAAAGAAGCTTCCAACAAGTCCTTTTCTCTCAAACTATCTTCGTATTCTTCAACACTTTTTCTCACTTTATCTGGATTGCCAACAACTGTAAAAAAAAATTATAATTAAATAGATTTTGTTGTTTATATATTAAAATACAATGCTTCAGACAAAATTAATTAGTTTTACAATTAACTAATTCAAACAAATACGTTTAATAAATATGTTTCCCGGATAACTCCCATTTAATAATATACATCTGTTATACTTAACTAGTACATTTCGACACTAGTTTCAAACAGTATTTTATATCACGAGTGCCGAAAAATCATACCAAAGTTGTGATCTTGAAGTTAGAGTGGTATAAAGATATATTATTATATACTATTAATATAATATTCAGTTACATATCAATCTATTAACTATCGATAACAAACAATCTTTTGCTATGAAGCATTGAAATTCCGTAAGATGAATACTTTTGACTCTTAAAGGATCAGTAAGATTTCAAGTATTTTAAGATTATTCTATGAACATCAAAATTAAAGATAGTAATCAATTAAACTAATGATAACAACAATATTTTTATTAGATTGGATGAAGCAAATAAAGCGTTATGAATTCAACCAAATTGAAGTCATATATTGACTTGTAGATGTACTTAAATTAGATAGAAAATATAATTGAAAATTACCATCAATTTGTTTTGCTAATTCAGCTTTCTGGTCCACACAGGCTACGTATAAGTTATCTGAAAAAATACCTTTGAAATTAACTTTATTCGATTTGAAAAATGCATGTGCAAATCCCTGTAGTAAATTTCCATAATAATTTTGTTTTTGTTATAATGTTTAATTTACTAATGCGATAAAAACTTTTTAGATCTTAAAGAGACTTTTTTTTCGCTAGTTTCATATTTATTCCAATGTGTAAAAATGAATTATGTAACGGTACACTTTAAAAGAGAAAAGATTTTACAATCAAATATGGATATTTTAAATAGATATTTCAAATATATACTTTACCTAGATCTGGTGAGACTGGCGGTGAACAGGCGTGTGATTTCAATACAGCAATCAAAATAAAGATCGGGACGAGCATGATTGATATTAAAACAAAAATTATGCCCTGAAAAATACAATTAACATGTAGTTAATATTATATATAAATTTAAAATGAAAATTGACGTTCTAATTGATTGTTTATTAAAATTATAGGTGGATACTATCGAAATATTTATCGAAAAATCTTTTACTTCATTTTTTTTTTTAATGAAAGCGCAAAAAAGTATATGATTTATTTAAATTATTTCACAAGGTTTCAAATGAAAATATGAGATAAAGAAATGAACAAATCAACAAGTATAAAACTAATGTTTTTAATACTATAATTTTCTCTTTTAACAAGAGCAGACACAACAAAAATGCACAATACAAAAAAAAAATACTTCCAGAAGAATGAAGAAGAAGAAAAGGACAATTTTTAAACCTTATTCGTACGAAACTGGTATATTAAACTTATTCTTCAATATTTTATGATCTCTTTATTTTACACGCGCAGTCGTCATTTCGAGAAGCGTAGATAAAAGTTAACCGAGTTATCAAGGCCACCCGTAAAAAAAAAAAGTGCCGTCACAAGAAAAACACGTTCCCCGCTATAGACTCCAGACGTTGTTCCACTCTAGTGGTCGTTACTTCGTCAATATCCCGAATGCTAAAATCCGAATGCTAAAAAAAGTTTAACTGCTCAACGCACATGAACCAGCGAGAACAGCGGAAGCTAAATAAAACTAACAAAAAAAATGAAAAAAGAACTACCACAAATTGACGATAATTGCTTTTTTACGCAACTATACGCGACATACTCTTTATCCATTTAAATTCGACAATTCGAAAAGCATATATAGTGTACCTTTGTGCACGAAGTGTGCTTGGGTGCGTAGAACGTACCGCTACCCCGCCTACCGAGATCTCTGCTATTGACGTTGCTTGGAAATTGCTGCTGACCAGAGGCCAGTGGGCCAAGTAGCACATTCGACTTAAAGCCCACATGTGGGGCAGGAGTGCCAATTACCTCCTCGTAAGTAGGTAAGGGCATCTCTCTCGGGTAGATTTGTTCACGTTCAGGTGCGTCATCATCGTGGCTGTCGCGTCTCGACATTCCTCACTCGCGGGTATCGCAAAGCTTACTGAGCTTCGCCGTGGTGGCGCCACAGCATTTAAATCAGCCGCCGGTGATGGTGAATTCCCAAAGGCGTGTGATGTGCGCGCGCGCGCGCAGTGGGGATTTCCGAACTGCCGCCGCCCGTGAATGAGTAGAGAATATAAAAGGAGGGGAGAACTGAAATTTGCGTTGCGCAGAATCGCTGAAAATCTACGCATCAAGTATAGGTAGCTCACTTTTGGTATAGTTTAGTTATTCTAGGTGTAATAAGTTACGTATTGAATGATTTATTTTACATTTCAGGGCTGAAATTATTTGGTGTTTGATCTCAAATGAAAACTGTGGTTTATAAATCGTTTAATTTTTTTGATACAATAGTTGTTATAGGCTGATCAATGTTAAAAGTTGCCTGGAAATGAATTCTATCATTTTGATGGGATTGTAAACTGCTTGAATGATTTTCTAGAAAACTTTTATTACGTTCTTTAAACAATTAGGAGCAACTTATTGTATTGACAAATATATTGTTTACATTCTTATAAAAACGTAATCAAGATAAATGTCGAGTTTTAACTACCATGATAAAGTTGTTATACTTCTCATAAAGTATAGTCAAGTTTTTCGAATATCCCAAAACAATGTATTTTTTTTTTTAATTGCAATTATTTTGTGCATTAACAATATAACTAAGTGTACATTAATTGATCTAAAAAACATTAATTCAGGAAACTGTAATGTATCACATTTTATTATCTTATTGATAACAAATAGAGTACCGTTGATGTATGCTTTAAAAAGTGTGATAGTAAGTAGTAATTCTTAATAGTATATGCTTTGCAATGAAAAAAAAAGACGCAAAAGTTAAAAATGTATTTTAACGCATTTAGAATTGTAATAAAATTGAAACAAAAATTCAATAAAATAAAAATAAGAAAAAAAATTTCGTGGACACCGTATAAAAATCATAGATATAAATTTTTTTTCTTCAACCGAAGTATCAGAGCATATTACTATTATATAAAATTCGCACAGAAACATCAATTAACGCAGACTCCAAAAAATTATGTCCTTGTTTATTTTCTAGTACCTTATCTACTATACATTAAACGTATAATGTTTTGCAATAAAATTAATGGCAGATTATTATTGGGGTTTTTATAATAAATCTTATAAGACTTGTGTGCAAAGTGTATAAAAAGTATTTTATTCATCGACGCTACAGTTTATGATATTTTTTGTAATACAATCACAAGATTATTCAATAAACATTTAGCCGACTGTTTATAACTTTTATTTAACATCTATTTTATTTGATAGACTTATATAATCTGAAAAATTGATCATATCCATACTTTTATTTGTATATAGCTTCAGCATATGTATAACTAAAATTCTAAGTAAATTACCGTTTCCTTAACTACATAAAGTGTAAATTTAGTTGAAGTACATATGTTCCTTTTTGCTAACATCGCTCAAACCGTCTTTTTATCGCCGTATTTGTTCATTTTTGTGCGTATTTCGTTACAGCTGATTGAGACTTCATGTGTCAACCTTAGTTTTTTAAACCTAAACTTATCACATTAATTATTTCTAATAGCATAATAAATTAAATTACGCAATTATGAAATTTTTGTATAGATTAATAGCAGGTCCCTGGGTTCTCAATGCACATCTTGATTTTTTTCATTAAGCCCTTATTGACCCAATCTTGAACATTGTGCTAAAAAAGAAAATATTATGTTAATAAAGGATTATTTATTAATAATTGAAGTTAAAAATATCAACTCGTATATTTGATACTGTATTGTATAATGAAATGAAATAAAATAGTTAAAAAAATCCTAATATCTTGAAATACAAAATCTGTTTCTTACGCTGTCGAATTAAATAAAGGATCAGAAACTTAAAATTAAAAAATTTCAATTATCATAGTCTTTGCGGTTACCGATAACAATATTAAAATGGTTTCAATGTTTTGATTATATTCGAATGAAGTGAGTTCAGTGAGTTTTTAATTATAATTTATATAAAAACTTTATAATTTAATTCAAGTTCAAAATCAGAACATAATAATTCTGTGTTTAAGGTTGCGCGTGTATTATTTGAATTATTATTATTATAAGAAAGGCAAACAAACCTCAGTTAAGTGCGGTTCATTAATTTGATTTTTCTCTGTTACTTCTTTCAGCTGTTCTTCCGTAGTAACTGCTTTTGAAGGTGTCGATTCTGTCGGCATTAAAGTTTCAGTTTCTGATGCATCTTCCGAATGACTAAGAATTGGAGCATCAGCATTATGTTTTTGGAGTACGAGGGGCGTTAATCTTGATCTGGCCATGACTGGTATCTCAAAAAGATCATCAGGTTTGTTCTTAAGTGCATCTATTTGTTTCTGAAGATCACTGTACCTTTCTTTTAAAAGAGTATAGTTCTTTTGCAGATCATTGTACTTCACAACTTTCACGTGAGTCTTTAATACTGTAAATAAATATTTATTTTATATTTTATGAATTATTCAATTAACAAAAGTATTATAAAGTGAGTCTCAATTATATAATTTAAAATACTAATTTATGTTTACATTATGTATTTTAAGAGGGTACCATAGTCCTACCTTACCGACTCCTCTATTTCGTCCTCTAAAAAAATAAATACACTAAATTATCCAAAACCAAGAGTGCACTCCTCTAAGTTTTTTAATGCGCAAACGATATGCCAAAACCAGAGGTCAAAATAATTAGTGATTTTTAGTAAAGTTTAAACAAATGTTGAGAATGATGTCATTATTTTGACCTCTGGTTTCGGCATATCGTTTGCGCATTAAAAAACTTAGAGGAGTTCATTTTGGATAATTCATTGTATTTATTTTTTTACAGGACGAATTAGAGGAGTCGGTAAGGTAGGACTATGGTATTTATATATTTGGTTACCCCCTGAAAGATACACTCTACAATTCTTTAAAATGATTGTTATTCCTTTTGCAGTTGAACATTTTTATAACGTTTGTAATAGTTCTAATAAATAAAATATCTTTATATATTTCTAATATAATACGACTTCACAAAGTATAAAAAATTTATTAATGAAAATGGGAAATGTTGCTAATTTTAAGTAATACTTATTTTTAAAAAAGTACATCAATTTATTATGGAAATATTCATTTTTCATTCGATTTTGATAAGGAAGGGATCATCATCCAAATCGTCAAAAAGTGAAGCATGCGGACGTACATTGCTTCTTAGAAGTGGCATATGAGTTTTGGGAACAATCGTACGTCACTCTTTATTCTTTGACGATTCCTTAATTATTTTATAGCAATCCCTGTTTCAAATCGCACAAAGAAAATAATAACTCCTACTCCGTTATGAAAATCCGATCAAAATTAAACATTTCCATAATGCATTAATGTACTTCTTTCGAGAGTCAATATTTAAATCTCAAATTTCGATAAATAAATTTTTGAATAGTACATCAAATATGTATCTTAATAAAATTAAGTCCTGGAAAATTTTCTGTTTGTAATAGATTTAAAATGTAATATTTACCTTCTTTGTCCAAGGAGTTGTGAACCATTATAACTACCGACAGAAGTGCATACGACATAAGGAATAGTGCACACAGTGTTACTACATGATGGAATTGAACCTGTAAAAGAAAGATATTGTCAAAACTTGTATTTATTATTTTAAGATATTAAAGTAAAATGAAAAAACCCCAAAACAAAGTATAAAGGGTAGGCATCGCCCTGCTCGCTCGAGACGTCACGTTACGTGCCTTACTCGCCAAGTAGGCCGCTGCTGCGCCATTGGATAAATTCGAAAGAACTATTGTAAAAACTAGCATGTATCTGCGCTAGAATAGATCAGAATCGTTATTCTCGTAACGCGACCTATACTATACCAACTGTGTACTCAGAAACTTTATTACTACACATTTAATAAAACAAATGGAAATCTTTATACGTCTCAACAATTTTATCAGCAAATTTAGAGAAATTTTAAGCTCTATTAGCAAATTTAGAGAAATTTTAAGCTCTATCAGCAAATTTAGAGAAATTTTAAGCTCTATTAGCAAATTTAGAGAAATTTTAAGCTCTATCAGCAAATTTAGAGAAATTTTAAGCTCTATCAGCAAATTTAGAGAAATTTTAAGCTCTATCAGCAAATTTAGACAAATTTTAAGCTCTATCAGCAAATTTAGAGAAACTTTAAACGAGCAATCTCTGAATATAAAGCGAATATATTTGTCTAAAACTTTTTCGACGACGTGTTGTACATATTATTCACTCAAAGCGTAAAAAAGCGAAATATACTATTACTTATTTTGAAAATTTAACACCGCTAATCCATTAAAATAAAATTTCTTAAAAAATTTAATCTTATAAAAAAAAATGCATCTATAAAACGAAGACGCCATTGACCCGGAAAACCTCAAATCGATCGTTAAAACACTTACTTTCGCCCTGCCACCATTGCACGCATGGCATCGTACGTAAATCAAGGATTTATCCTTAGGTGCCTGAGGCGCAGTCGGAGCCGATGGTTTGGGTGCCTGGAAGTCCTTTATTATGCTATACTTGGGTTTAACGCTGGTCGACGTCGCGGCTGATGACGTTGTAGTTGATGTGGTAGCCGTCATTTTGGAAAGAATGAAGAATTTTCCGAGAGAAAAAAAAACCTAGCTTCCACAACGAGTGTCTGTGAGAGACTGAATTCTCGATGCGTAGTGCGTATGCAGTCAAAAGGCCTCCAGGATGAGAACATTGTAGACGAGGGGGGGAAGGGGTGGAGGGACGCGCTCGCTCACCAACGATAGAACACGGGGGAGGTAGCTATACAAACTTCTAACGCAGCTGCCTTCTAAGGTGGCCCTTGTAGCTATACACGGTCGGAAAAACTATTCGTGGTAAAATTTTACATGTGAGATCGTAGGAGTCCGCAGGCACATTTTGTTTCTGGATGTATAGGGTTCTAGCGTCTGCCATGGCGGTATACAGGATTTATCTTTGGTCGTTGTTAAAATGTTGAAAATAGTGGGGCTGTTAAAAAAATGTTCATAATACAATAAAAAATGCAATAGAATTGTTAAAATTTAGCCTAAATTGTTATTTTTCGTGTTATCAAATTAGACTTTCCAAGATTCCTCTGCCGATTATATAAAAGACAATTACTACAGTAACTTCATGTCTACGTTATCTTCGTGTTATCACGTCTCATATTTTAGTTGTACAATATCACCAAAATAAACACAGTACATAGATTATCATCATTAAAAAAAAATTAAAGTTCTCTCAGCAAATGACAGTCAAACCAAGGCAGGCCTATAGTTATATAATGGCTGCGAGTATATATAGATAGGCGAAGCGGTGGAAAGCGTAGACACAATCGCCACGGCGTGGATCTTTTTGTTTGCTCGTAGGCCATTTTTCCTCCCCCTGAACGCAGCAGCAGCAGCATCGTCGTCGAGCAGGGGCTCTCAAAGCGCCTAAATGTATAGCTTTTCCTAACCGATCGTACGCCATGCTATCGAGGGTGTTTGTACGATGTGCTCGTGTGCAGCTGGTGTTGTGAAGAGAATAGGGTAGATTAGCGATTTTGGGTATTTGAATTTTAAATACATTGACCTTTACTTTGTATGTTGTTTATTAGTCGCCTTTTTTAATTAGAGAATCGTAAATAATTTGAACATTTAGCTATTTTAGGTGAATTTTTCTCAATCAGCAAAAAACACATGTAAATCTTTTCAACATCTGTTAATTTCAAACGATACTGGCGTTAATATTTCGTGGATTTTATTGTCTTGAACGAATCCCGCGGAAAAAGAAATACCACGTTGTATAGTAGATACATATATGGTCGGAAAAGCTTCGTAGAAACGCCCCAATCTTTTGGTCTTCTCGCTCCCCTCGGCGTCAAAACTCCGCCACTTCGGGAAACCCAAGTATTAGTGGGGGAAAGACCGTCGCGAGGGTCAAATATTTACGTATATATGTATAGTCGCTGCTGAAAGAAAAGCGGTGTAGGAGTTTCCGTGGAAGTATAGGAAACATATAGCTGCATGCCTGGTAAAAAATGCTACGATTTTTAGTAGAAAAATATAGTTACTTTAACTTGATAAACTTGGCTTTAAATTTGATAACGATTTGTAAAATTTAAATACTGTATGAAACTATGGAATGTATTTTAATGTTATTATTGTAAAAATTAATGGTAAATAGCTACAATCGACTACTCAATGTGTTGATTTATTAGAATTTGCTTGTTGAAATTATAAACAAATAGATAATAAATTTAGCTAAAATTATGAAGCCAGTCTATTAGTTCAAAAAAGAGCCATGTATTTTCTCGGATAAGTTTATACTGCCATCAGCAAGATAACGCCTGCAATGTCATATTCGAAAAATAAAATTCTTAAAATGTACTAGCTACATTCAACACGCTTCGCGCGTATTTTTTTCATTATTTTATTTATTTATTTTTTTTGAGATTATAGACACGATCAAGTTAGTTTCAATTTAAGAGTTTCTGTTAATCAAATTAAATTTTAATATTCAAATATTTACGTATATGAGAAAATCTCCGGAACTTTTAACTATTGGGAAACTGTTTTTTTAAATTAATTTATTGCTGATATTACCGGAGCACATAAACGAGGCAGGGTGTAAAATATTCAATTTTAACCTAGAAAACCAGTCCTGCAATCCATATTAGTGTGTCACGCAGGCTCAAGTCTGAGGATGTACAAAGTTGTCGAAACCGGTTTCAGCCATTATTTTAGACAGTTTTGTATATCCTCAGACTTGTGTCTGTGTGGCACATTAATATGGATTGCAGGACTAGTTTTATACCTAAAAATTAAAGGTTTTGCATCCCGTCTCGTTTATGTGCTTGGCACGCTCCACTAATAGCAGCAATAAAATATTTAGAAAAACAATTTCCCATAAGTTAAAAGTTCCGGAGATTCTCTCATATATGTATAGTTACTGCCGAAAGAAAAGCGGCGTAGGAGTTTCCGTCGAAGTATACGCAACATAATTATAGCTGTCTGGTCAACCAAGCTACGATTTTTAGTAGAAAGATATACTTACTTTATCTTGATGAACTTGGCTTTAAATTTGATAAAGTTTTGTAATATTCAAATACTACATGAAACTATGGAATGTATTTTTACGTTATTATTGTAAAAATTGATAGTAAATAGCTACAATCGTCTACTCAAAGTATTGTTTTATTAGAATTTACTTGTCAAAATTATAAACGAATAGATAACAAATTTAGTTAAAATTATGGAGTCAATCTTTTAGTTTAAAAAAAAACCATGTGTTTTGTGGGAAAAGTTTATACCCCATTCAGCAAGATGACGCCTGAAATGTCATATTAGAAAATTGAAATTTTTAAAATATATACTAATACGTAGCTCACTCTGTAACTTTTCCATTATAATAATTGAAGTGAACAAGGGTTGTTAAAAATAAATTAAGGGTTGTTAATAATTTATCAGTAAAATTATTTTATTATATCCAAAATACTTTGATTTACAAAAGTATAAATATTATAAGTTTGATGATCGATAACATGTGCTAGATTTTCATAACAATTATTTATAGTTTAGTTTATACAATTAATTTTATTAAAATACTGTTAAAAAAAGCAAATAAGAATTAAAGGAATGGTTATAACATTTGTGAAATGTATTAGAAATCATCTGAAATATAATATTTTACTGGAATTTCATAAAGATCATCTATTTAACATATATAGTAAATTCGTTTTGTTTTACAGAATATATAATAATTGTCAATTAGCATGTGAAAGAGTATTCTAAATCAATAATATACATAATTTTATTATCACAATAATCATAAAATAGAAGACTGTAATATGCGTCTTTCGAGAACAATAATAGATCTTTGTCTATTATGATTCTAACCTTTTTCTTTTTATTTTAAAACTTCTTAATCATGGTATAGCAATTTTATTCTTAAAAATTCTACAAAGATTCTGGCTTTTGCGTTGGCTGACTTACAAATTCTTTCGTTTTTTACTTTATTCCGTACTTCCTTTAGTTACGTACATTGAATGGAATTGTTAATTAGTACCTGTAACAATGACTAATCTTCTCTTTTCTGCACCAACAGTTCGTAATACTAAAAATACCATTTTTTCTGCATCCTTTGAATAAATGCACCTCAGATCTACGTATCTTCATTGTTGTACAAGATCTTTGGAATTTAAAATTCGATAATTTTCGTTGCGATTCTACTTTCTTCATGACGCAGATGTATTGAAACGTAACTCTATTGATATCAAACTAAATTCCTTTGTTAAAAATTGTTTTAAAATTGACTTGAGGTATGATTGATTCGTCGATTATAGTTTGAAAACTTCGTCGGTTCTTTTTAGGAAGCTGTTAAAATCGTATAGTACGGCCCCCTGAAAACATTTTATGTAGAAAAAAAAAGTTATTGTGTCAGTTATATAAATTACGTAGTATACAAAAATATTCATTACAATATAATTAAATTCATAATGATTATGAAATAATTATTGCCGATATTTTTTGCATTATAAGTTTATATGCGAATTTTGTTTTTTAAAATTTAATACAAAATGTTTTTATTCATCTTCTCATATTCAATCATTATCGTTAAAAGATATTTTGAATATTCAACATACAAAATTAGGATGCAATAATATATTTTTTTAAATGAATCTATGCATTCGTGGAATGATTTAAAAACCAAATGTCTGAAATTTTAGTCAGACTTTTACAACGAGTCTTCCTTTCTCTTTGTTATATGAACTGGTTCCTCTGATTATAGACTTTCTAAAGGAACTGTTTTAGTTCTACGGCATGGCATTTAATCAAGAGTAACCTAATAACTTTTAACAATAAAAAAAAAGTTATTTACGCAAAATAGTTATTTAAGTTTTTTATTAAGAACTTTAAGAATCATTCATCAATCAGAAAAAAAATCCATCGTATCTTATACATTTAGCTACTTTAAGAAATGAACACACTGCAACAAAGGGACATATCAGCTTTATTAATCTCGTTTTGTACAAAAAAATGAATCGTCATCAACAATAAACAAAATAATCTCAACTATGTACAAATTTGGCGACAAGGCTAAACAAAGAAAAAAGAAGGCTCTCAAAGCGCATCCATAAAAGCATTCGTGAAAATGCGACCTACAGTTTCGATATCCTTAACGAGATCGTTGAACTTCTTCAACTGGTTGTTGTCGAAAAGGCCATGTTGGGGCTGCTCGGTGGTCGTTTTCGTCGCTGCCTGCTGCTGTCTGCTGTTTCTCTGCTGAAGCTGCTGAAGTTTCTTGTTGCCAGCCTCGATCTTCTTCTCGAGATCGGCGCGTTCGTCAGTGAGTTTCTTGATCTCAGCGTGCATCTTTTCCTCCTTACTGGCAAATTCGGCGGCAAGGCCCTCCTGGTGTTTCTGCATCGCCACGAAGCTATCCTGTAGCAGACGGTATCTCGTCTGGGCCTCGTCGTCGCGATCCTCGAATACTTCCTTTTCGTCATTCAACTTCGTTTCGAGTCTCTCTTTTTCGACCTGCAGCTGCTCAAGCTCAATGCGCGTAGCTGTGCAGTTATTGAGTGTCGTCCTGCCGTCGGCCTGCATCTCGAAACGTGCCGCTTCGGGACTGCTCACTCTGTCTGCTCATTCAGCGCCCGAGGGAATAACCATGGTATGCGTTTTAGAAAACGTAGTCGCGAACGATTGTCGATGATTATTACATAGAGAGAGGGAGAGCAAAAGAGAGAGAGAGAAAGGAATCGGACTGTGACCGTATGGTTTCTAATCGAATTGAAGCATTCGTTACTTCTTTTCGCTCTCTTCGATTGCGAATGGTAGGCGGTTTTATTTACAGTGTTAAAGACGCTCTTAGTATACGGTTTTAGTAACTGTTGTCGTTATTTTATTACAAAGTACCTTAGGAATTTGTACATTTAAGGATGGGACAAAGTTGAAGAACTTACTTTCTAAATGATATAATTATGCGCTACATTGACTGATATGTTAGAACACATTATTTGCATAGTATAGATTTATGGATATGAATTTAGAAACAAAGTTTTATGTTGAAAAGTGGAAAAATGTTTTATTTAAAAAAGCGAAATTTTAATACAAAATGTTCCAAAATTGTTTACAGCCCTTATGATTTTAGCTTAGCAGCCGCTAAATCAGCAAATATTTGTTCTAAAAATAAATAATTTATTGTCAGTTCTCATAGAAAAAACGAAAATTTTAATATCTGTCATGCATTAAAAAAAAAATTAATTAGAACACATTTATAAAAAAAAATTAATTCCAAACATTTCAAATCAGAATGTAATTATAATTACTAATCAATTAAGATTTGTATTAATTTTGTCTTATTTAAAAAACTGCGTAATAATTTGATACATCTACTAAAAACATAACGTAAAAATTTTGTTACCGAAACCATGTATTTTATGATGTTAATTGATTCTTCTCGTGAAATCGACATGAAAATCAGTGACCGTTTATACAAAACCTAGTTTGTATACTGTAAAATATAATTACAATGTAAAAATTTTCGGCATTATTATAAATTTTAAAGGTTTTGATTGAATCAAGATTTATTCTAAAAAAATTACTGTAAATAATTTCGAAAGTTCATATAGGGCGACCCTGCTGCATTTGTTAATTATTTTAGCTTGTCGTACGATACTTCGTTTAAAAATTGTTACATGATACATGCTCGTATAACATGCAAATAAATGTTCAAACATTGCAGTTTTTAGTTAATTGAACTGAGAATGTACTCACTTGATAAAAACTCCGTAAGAAGTAAAGCTTCATCTTTACCGAGATTAAATTTTTCCTGGACCATTTGGAGCACAGCTAAAAGAGTAAAATCTCATTTAAATAATCATATATTTAGAAAACACACACAAAAGTATATTACTATAAAATTTTTCATCTGAAATAATGTATAATACAAAAGACTATTTTCTTACCTTCATTATCCTCCGGCTGTAAACATTGTTGTGGGAGCGAGAAGCAAAGTAACAAGCCAATGATAAAAAAGATTGCAAGCGCCAAACATATCGAAAGCGACCGCAGCTAAACAGAAAGAATAATAATTATCTTTACAACTATTCTTAATCACCATCAAAGATCGTGTTTTGTTCAATAACAATATACTTCGCAACTTAAATACACGTTGAATAAATATTTTTTTTTTCAACAGCCATATTATAAAATAATAAGAATCGAAAGTTATGTCGTGCACTATGCGCAACGTAAAATATATCATTCAGAATTTCGTGTTGTATATATACGAAAAACGTATGGGCTACAATGAAATGTTTACCGACTCAAAAACTCGCCTCTTATCTCTCGAAATCCGATATTTATACACATCTGGTCTAGCAGTGTGTCGTTACTTACCGCTCACCCGATATATATCACGCAGCTAGCGCGCTGAGAGGCGGAGCAGAGACATATAACTAGAGAGAGAGAGAGAGAGAGAGAGAGAGAGAGAGAGAGAGAGAGAGAGAGAGAGAGAGAGAGAGAGAGAGAGA